>CAODLS011400390.1:0-27118 GCA_948243855.1 Flueggea neowawraea | reverse complement strand
AGTGAATATATGCAAGTATCCAGGTAGGTCACACGTTTCCTTTTCGCCTTAGCTATGCGCATGTATGTCTTATTTCCTCCATTGTTGGCCATTATGAGTTTATCTTATCGTTTAATTTGTTCTCGAAATGAACTTCGCATCGGTACATAATTGGATTGTCTTACAAGTATTGCGACGTTGGGTGACTTAGAGAAGATATCTGCGTTCAGATTTATTTCATCACCGCAAAAACATTTTAAACAGCAGAAAGCGTAAAAGTATCTGGAAAATTGTAAAAGAGGAGAAAGAAAAAAACGTTTTGTAATACATTATTACTTAGTTGGGTGGCACTATGGTCAGTAGAGTCACTGCAGGCCTCAGCACATCAAATGGCAGCAGAAAAAATAGCAACAAAACGTAGGCAACACGATTGCACAAAATAAAAAGGGCAAGACTTTGCACAAAAAAACATTGTGCACAATTTTTTCCTATGCGACATTATTACTTCCGGGAAATTTCTTTTTGAAATTACAGGTCTGTGCGGACTCGGACAAATATAGAAAATCTAGCAATAGACGTTGTGGACATGATCAAACGGACTTGTCAATGTTCTATTATTGTGACGCTTGCTTTGAAAAGTCTAATTTCTTTCACTCGCGAGCGGCTGGGCTCATTTCTATCCCTAGGTGTCAGGTTCAAGATTTTTGAACTAATCCCTATATAATCTATCAAATTCTATTTCCCAAAGTGCGAGAAGCCTTAATACTGAAACAGTTATTAGGCTTCATTGCAAAGATAATTAAACAGAATGCTTCACTCACTTCTTTTCCTCTGTGTCCTTTCCATGGCTACATCTCAAACACAGCCCCCATACAAACCCACTGACTTGATATTCCTTGATTGTGGTGCATCATCTAGTTCACCAACACTTGATGGTAAACATTGGCAAGCTGAAACTAAATCCAAATTTTTACCCCCCAACTCTGACCAAACCTCATCAGTTTCAAATGCCGATGCTCAAGACCCTTCTGTTCTTTCTGTCCCTTACATGACCGCCCGTATCATCCACACCAACTTCACATACAAATTTCCCGTCTCTCCTGGACCGAAGTTTCTCCGTCTCCATTTCTACCCATCTACGTACCCGGGATTCAACACATCTACTTCCTTCTTCGCTCTAGTTGCTAATGGTTACACCCTTCTAAGCAACTTTAGCGCGTACTTAGCTGTATCAGCTCTGCAACCAAAGACATCGTTTTTCGTCAAGGAATTCACCATCACAATTCCAGACCAACAACAGAGCGTTGATGTAACTTTTACTCCTTCGCGGAATTCTTTTGCCTTCATCAATGGCGTAGAGATAGTCCCCATGCCTGACAATTTATACCAAAGAGGCATGGATCAGGATCCGCCCCCTGTATTTGTCAGCAACCAAATGATGTTTTCTGTGGGAAACTCCATCTCTTTGGAAACTCAGTACAGGTTAAATGTTGGTGGCAGAGTTGTTAATCCTGAAAATGATGCAGGAATGTTTCGTAAATGGGATGACGACATAGATTATATCACTGGCGACTCCTCGGGGATAGTGCATACCGGTACTGTCCCCATAAATTACACACAGAAGACGCCTGCTTACATTGCCCCTGAAGTTGTGTTCCAGACCAAGCGTACAATGGGTAACGATCCACAGCTGAACTTAAAATATAACCTTACTTGGTCTTTCTCTGTTGATTCTGGGTTCGATTACCTCATTCGGCTCCATTTCAGTGAGACTGAAACATATATGGCCGGTGAAAATCGACGTGTGTTCTACATATTTATCAATAACATGACAGCTGAACATCGAGCAGATGTATATCGTTGGGCTGGCCATATTAACACTCCTGTTTACAGAGATTATGTTGTTCATGTTCTTGGTGATGAAAAGCAAATTAAAAAAGATTTATGGGTTCAACTACATCCTAATGATAAGGTAGTGCCTACCTACAATGATGCAGTCTTGAATGGTTTGGAGATATTCAAGTTGAGCAATTCAACAGGCAGTCTAGCCGGGCCCAATCCTGAGCTAGTGGTGGTTCCTACGCCACCGGAACAACCTTCAAGTCACATGATGGGAAAAAGAGCAAGAATTTATCAGTGGTTTTAGCTGTAGTTGGATCTGTAATGGTGGTTGTAATTGCTTCCTTTGTCATGCTACACCTTTTTGTCTGCCGACGCAGAAGAAAGGCAATCGAGTATGATCAAATTGATGAATCCCCCAAACCCATTTCTTCCGACAATTTCTCATTGCCAACTGAACTTTGTCGGCGATTCTCAGTCGCTGAAATAAGAGCTGCTACTGGAGACTTTGATGATGAAAGCCTGATGGGTTCTGGAGGATTTGGTAAGGTTTACAAAGGATATATACAGAATGGGTCCGTTTTAATTGCAGTCAAACGACTCGAATCATCATCAAGGCAGGGAATCAGCGAATTCCTCACAGAGATTCGGATGTTATCCAACCTTCGCCATGTTCATCTTGTCTCTTTGATCGGATACTGCAATGATCAAGATGAGATGATTCTCGTATACGAATTTATGTCCCAAGGTACTCTTCGCGATCATCTCTACGGAGCCAAATGTGCTCTGTCGTGGAAACAGAGGATTGAGATTTGTATCGGTGCTGCTCGAGGATTGCACTATCTTCACACGGACACAAAAAACAGTATCATTCACCGCGACGTGAAGTCAACAAACATATTGTTGGATGATAACTTCGTGGCTAAGGTTTCCGATTTTGGGTTGTCTAAGATTGTTCCAACTGGATCAGAGACTCATGTTAGCACAGTCGTGAAAGGTAGTTTTGGTTATCTAGACCCGGAATATTTCCGCCGGCAACAACTCACTACCAAGTCCGATGTGTATTCCTTTGGCGTGGTGTTGTTGGAGGTATTATGCTCGAGACCACCAGCGATTCCAGGCCTGACAAAAGAGCAGGTCAGTTTGGTTGATTGGGCGAGAAAGTGCCACGAAGAAGGAAAACTTGATCAGATAATTGACCCGCATTTGAAGGGAAATGTTGTGTCTGCGTCATTGAACAAGTTCGCGGAGATTGCAATGAGTTGTGTTCATGACAGAGGAATTGAAAGACCAACAATAAGCGACGTTGCCTGGGGACTCGAATTCGCTCTGCAGCTTCAAGAAAGTGCAGAACAAAATCCTGACGGCGGAAATACGGTCAGGAGTGAAGAAAAGAAGAGTCCAGCCGTGGCAGGCAATGAAGTGATGGACAGTGATCATTTGTTCACAAGCACTGAGGGAAGCACGACAATTTCAACAAGCACGGCCAGCGCTGGCGGTGAAAATTTCCCTCCAAGAAATTTTGCTGGAGTTTGGTCTGGGGATGTGTTTTCAGAAATAATGAATCAAGGAGAAGGAAGGTAGAGCGATTAATACAAGATCATAAACATGCCTTCCCTGCAGATATTACAATTTGATGCTCATAGTGAATGTATTAATATTGTTATTTGAAAAAAAAATCATATAATTTGACTTTTCTTTTCTTGGTATGAATTACTCAAAAATGTTTCTAATGAAACAAGAGAAAATACGGATTGATTAAGTATCTAAAAAAGAACAGTCGATTATCAAGCCTATTAGAAGAAACCATTGAAGGACTTAAAATTGAAGTAGAATTTCAGCGTTCTGATTTAATATTATTTTTTTATTACAGTCATTAAACTTCAATTTCATTTATAAATTGATCATGATCATTATTTGACTGTAAATTTACTACCAACTATAATTTTAGATATCATGTAAATCGTCATGTTATTTCTCCATTATTGATTTACTATTCAAATAAGTAAATGACTAGTTCATATATAAAAGTGAAGTTAATTTGAACATATGAAAAAGAAATTAAACTGAATAAAAAACAGGAAAATTGATTTTTTGAGAATAAATTGATTAATTTCAATGATATCGTTAAAAAATGTTGCCAAATTCTTAGTGTTCATTTGGTTCAGAATGACTGATCTCCAAGGAAGCAAAGTAAACTTTCGAGCTGGGATCCTAACTTTAGCTTTTTTACTAATTTCCAATAAGTTGCTTTCTTAGCACTTTTTTATTACCGCACACATTCAGATTTAAGTGACTCGCCTGAAAAGATTTGTGGTTTTGTGACCAAAATGCACAAGTCCAAAGCTTTGTGACCGAAACAGGCCTATATAAAATTGGGAAGAAAAAAAAAACAACAAAGCCTCCCATGGGTTTAAGGAAAAGAAGAAAAAGAAAGAAGTGGGGTCTTGTCACAGGTTCGGCATTGGGAGGAAGATGAGCAGTAGGCACGGTCCGCCGAAGCACCAAAACCGGTACGCATGGAAGCCCAACGCCGGCCGGAAAATCAACGAAACGGTAAGGTTTCAATGAGAATGAACCCAATTGTTCTTTTTCCTTTTTGTTTTCAATATTGATTGAAATTTACTAACTTGAGGAAAGATTTTTAAAAAAATTAGGAAGTAGGTGGAAGGTTTAGACCATTATCGGAGATAACTGGGGTATGTCAACGTTGCAAGGAACAGATTGACTGGAAACGTCGTTATGGCAAATACAAGCCTCTCTCTGAGCCTGCTAAATGGTCTTTTCTTACTTCTTTGCTCTTTTACCCTTCAGCCTATTTTTATGTTTTGATTGGTTGATTGGGTTGAAAACCATGAAAAGCGATGTTGATTTGATTGAACCCATGAATCAATTGATAGGCTTGTGGAAGTTAATAGAGGATGATCATTGCTAATGTGTTGTTTAAATGAATTGCAGACTGAATTCATGGTTTACAAATCATTTGAGAAAAATATTATTTTGACTTGTTCGACAGGCTTACAATAATTTATGCCCTGGTCAGTTTTATTTTTCGCTTTGATCTTCAGTTAATGTAAGTTTTTTTAGGTTAGTTGATTTTTCTTTTTTTATATAAATTTAGGATGTGCAAAGAAGCAAAAAGTGTGCGCGAAGTGTTGTTGCCGGGTAGACCATATTATTGGAAGGTTTGGGTTTGCCTTCTTATCTTGCATAAGTTTAATCTTATGACTGATTGCTATTTCATATTTGGGATTGAATGGTTGTCTTCTATGTTGTAAGGGACTCTGCAGAAGTTGAAGCTGAGCAAAGGACACTCGAGGAGGTGGGTTTATTGTTTTTGTTTTCCTACGATTTACAATTTGTGCGCCTTGATGTATATGTTTATCAGTTAATGCTTCCCTGCAGTTGGAGAGTACTGAGGTTATCATTAATTGCAGGCCATTAAAAATGCTCGCTAGAGGGATCGTCGAACACTCCTGCGTGAGGTAAACTCCTTGAACTAGTGCTTGTTTGCTTTTTTAGATATTTGAAGATTGGTTTTCCTTCTCGATTCCAAAGGTAGTGCTTTACGTACTATTTAATTTTTAGTTTCTTTTGAATTGCCCTCACCCTTATGGAGTAGGATATGAAACTTATATAATGTGATGAGGACACATATCCTGTGTCATAGGAGTTACCTTTTTGAAAAGGTAACAGATATACTGGACATATAGAAAACGGATCGTAAGGTTGCATTTTATTAACTGTAAATAATGCATATACGGGATCAGAAGCGATTGCTGATTCTTTTCTAGATGTTCGCAGCAAAAACAAAATTCTGAAGATTTTTGTGATTTTTCTGTTATTGGTTAAATGAACCATGCTTGCGTAAATTAGCCCGAAGTAATTCCTTGCTCTTTTGTATTTATTAGTGACTGCCCCCTTTTCTCTTCAAGATTTTCTGAAGTTCTTATCTATTGCATTAGATGAACAAAGGCCAATCAAAGAGTTCAAAGAAAACCCCGTCAAATGAGGGGAACAAAGTTGGGGATTTGTTTCCTACTACATCACTTGAGGAATATGCCACAAAAGGCAGCGATCACCGTGGCAATATTAATGGTCATAATGAAACCGATCGTAGTGAAGATGAAGCTAATGATCCTGAACTCGAGGAAAATGAAGCTACAGATGAAGACGAAGAGGATGAATATGAAGACGAAAACAACAATGATGATGAATATGCTGGTGAAAACAGCAATGAAGACGAAGATACAAACAACAAATGAGATGATGATTATAACTTGCTGCATACATCATACAAATAGTTGCTTCTTGTTTGCGGTATCCTAGCATTAACCAAGATATGGCAAGAGCCTAGGTTGAGTTTTACTTTTCTTATGTGCTTTAATGTGTGGTACATCTAGAGACAAAACCTCTTCTCTATTTATTATTCTCGATTTTTCATTAGCTTTCCATTTTTTTTTTCTTCTTTGAAGTGAAGGTTTGTGTAGGTTTTGCTTGTGGATGCTATTCGTCTCTCTGTTCTATTAGTTTTACCTAGAAGGTTGAAGTTTTGGCGGTAAATGATGAAATGTTTGTATTGTTATCAAGTACCCTTTTAATGTATTGTTATCAAGTACCCTTTTAATGTATTTTTATTAAGTAACCTTTTAATTCTTCTAGGGTTACTTCTGGATGAGTTTGGTTATTGGTTTCATCAAATACCATTCATATTTGCTTCAGATTGAAGCCATGAAAGCAGCAATTACAAAGAAGCTAGCTATTAAAAAAATAACTGCGCAAACAAGCAAAGAAAACAATAAAGTATGAACGGAGAATCTAGGGAACATAAATCATCAATAAATAATGCTTGTGGATCTGATCTTACTTTCAAAGTCAAAACTTCCAGTAGATTAGATTCAATACCAGAAAGTATGTACTCCGAAAATGCCGAAAATGCAGAAACAAACCTCTTTAAAGTATTTTCCAGGAGGCCTCAACGCAAACCTATGTCTTCTTCTTCATATTAGCCTCCTCACAATTGTCTTATTCAGTTCCAATGTCTCTCATACTCACTTCAACGTTACCACTTCGAACATCTATCACAGTCAACTGTATTTCCCAGACTCCATCCGAACCCAAATCTCCAATTTGCAGAACCAACTTGGAGTTCTGCTGGAGCAGCTACATAATGAAAGCTCAAAGTCAAAAGCAGTAGCAAAATTTTCTGACCAAGTTCTTCACGTTGCGATAACATTGGACAGGCTTGCTGACAGTCTTTCAGGTATTTCAGGTTCTGCTCCGGTTTACACCAATGGAACAAGCAACGTTGATGTAATTTTTACATAACCTGAGGAAAGTGAAGATCAAGAAGATTCAGTAGGTGTCAAGATTTTCCGTTCAGGTGAACTTCATAACTACATTTCACCAAAACCAAACAAGGAAGGTGGCAATAAAAATTTTCTTGGAGTAGAAACAATTAGTCCTTCCATTGGAATAGCTTGTGCTCGTATGGCTGCATATGTAGACAGGTTCATGGCTTACAAAATGTATGGAATGTGTCCTGACGATTCAGACATAGCTCAAAAGCTTATCACTGGCGGGTGCAAGCCTTTGCCAAGAAGAAGATGCTTGGCGAAAGGACCTCCACAATACACCAAACCACTTCCTATAAACTCCTCTTTATGGACACAACCTAGCGATGGAAACATCTTATGGAGTCAATACAAATGCAATAGCTATTCTTGTCTTGTTTCCAATGCTACAATGGACAAAAAAGGCTTCTTCAAGTGCTCAGATTGTTTCAATCTTTCAAAAACAGGTTGGAATGTTCCGACTCACGAGTCTACGTCAGCGGAATACACCATTGATGAGGTTCTCGGACTAAAGCTAGGTGAAATTCGTATCGGACTTGATTTTAGCCCCACAACAGGTACATTTGCTGCACTTATGAGGGAAAGAAATGTTACCATTGCATCAGCAACATTAAACTTGGGTGCTCCTTTTAGTGAGGTGATTGCACTAAGAGGCTTATTGCCTCTGTATGTTTCAATAGGGTCAAGATTGCCTTTCTTTGATAACACACTTGATATTGTTTATTCCACTCTGTTCCTTGATGGCTGGATTGGGATTGAACTCCTCCAGTTGGCGCTGTTTGATTGGGATTGGATTCTTCGGCCGAAAGGGATCCTCTGGATCGATCGTTTCTTCTGCAAGAAGGAAGAACCGAAGCTTTACCTGGATGAGTTTGAGAGGCTAGGCTACAAGAAACTGCTGTGGATAGTTGTACCAAAGACGGATAAACTTGGAGATGAGCTCTTCTCTGCTGTTCTGGAAAAGCCAACGAGGAAATGAAATTTTCCAGATACCAACACCTTGCTGTGTAAACTAATGGCATAAATTTTTGTAGGATCAATTAAACATTGCTTCTTAGCTCCCCAAGCCAGAAGCAGGGAGGGACCAAAATCCTGTAATCGAACCTAAAAAACCAGTACTGCATTATATGATAAGTAAAAAACTAGTGAATTATATGTCATTATATGGCTTTTCAATAAATTTCTTTGATAATTGCAACCTGCAGAAGAGAGATTTTATCGTTGCTTACTGAAACAGATAATCTTGAACAATCTGCAATAAATCATCTAACAGGAGAATTGAATACCAAGAAACACCAGAATAAATTAACAGGATTTCTTATCGTAAATTTTTTATTTCGTATGAATCATTTTCAACCTCTAGGGTTTATCTTTGCTATTCCAAATAATAGAGACAACAATATATGAGTAATTTCCAAATGGAAAAGATAGAAGAGATTAGGCTGCCATATCTAACTAACCTACTAGGGTACACTCATTCTGAGACCCTTTAATTGATTCGAATTATCCAAGAGAATAAAAAAATATACGCTAGTTCAATGTTATTCAACTAGTTCAAATTTCTAGTAACATAAAAGGTTGGCTCCTCGGCCGAAAAAAATTTCCGAAGTGTGAATATCTGCAATGCCTGTATAGAGTTAAGCAGACAAACAGTTCTTGGTCTAATGAGGCGGTCATCTTCAAAGACGAGAGTGGACAGCTTCAAGTGCCAACATCTTTGCCAATCTTGCCGTGAAAATTATGGTTGTGCATTGCAGCAGGCGCGCAATTATGTGTCCTTGGCGCACAATCTCTCTGAAAGGAGAAACATGTCAGTATTCTTAAATATTTCTCAAAAGATGCATAAACAGAGAAAGAGCATGAAAGGTATATGTAAACCTTCAAAACTGAATTTAATCAAATTTATCAATAATAATACAAACAGGTTGGTATTGCACTAAATTAAATAAAAAAAGAATTAATGCAGGGAATTTAAAAGGAACTGCTAATTGTACATATTGTATGCATAGTTATCTTTGGAATAGGGCTAAAATTGCAAACATAAGGCACAGAGTACATCGCGGTGGTCATATGGTTGAGATATTGTGATATAGCAACATAAGGAAACTTTTCTGAAAACTATGTCTGCAGAAGAAATTCTTCCCTAAATATCATTCGCAACAAGCCATATCAGTTTCACCACTTGGTCCCATTGGACAAACAAAATGGAGAAGACTTTGCAGACCTGCCTAGAATACTATAACAGCAGCAACATTGAAAGCAGTACAAGAAAAAAACAGTATGCAACATTAGGAGAAAACTCTGTTTTCCTTTAATGGTTAAAAGTATATACCAATACCAATTAAATATGTCTCAGAAGGGTGAAAGTAAAAACTTCAATTTTGCTGTTTGGTCAAGCCACTTACAACTATTAATCAGTTGAAACATTAAATCTTTCAGAGTCTACTAGGCAGGGGCATTACAACATTGACAAAAATATATAGAAACCATAAAGAGCTATAGGTAAAAATACCACTATTTATCACAAAAATATATAGATAATATAAAGAGCTATAGGTAAAGATCCATACTCAAGTATTCATAGGCTAATATCATTGAGGTTCCCCATGCTGACATACTAAAAAATCTTGGGCCCAACCCTCTGTAGAAACCAGTCCAACCATCTTCTTGAATTAATTGTCTAACTACTTGTCTCACAGAGCTTTTCCTTTCATGTTCCATCACCTAAATGAAAGAAACAACCAATTATATAATTTGCATTTACTATGGTAAATGAAGTATGACACCAGTATTAAGTATACACATGGTCCATAAAATGTTCTGAAGTCACACATCCACTTTCATGGATTTTGGCATTACAAACCCAATTCCCAAGCTAACAAAGGACGTTATTTCCCAGATATTATCAACACTTAAATATTTAACATCTTCATTTTTCCTATTTTAATTGAATAATACATGGACCATACTAACAAGATTACCTGCAATTCTGCATAATCTATGCTAGACAAATTTATTATCTATTTCAAATTATGGATATTTTTTTTATAATGGCTCCCAAACAACATATAAACCTTGCCAATGTTGATGTCTAACGGAAACTATAAAGAACAAAACTGAACTTCAGATATGCCAAAAAAACCTGCAGGCGAGTCTTTATAGTATCCAATGGTGTTGTAATGCAGGATGCTGTTGCACCTGCAATAATTCCTCCAGCAGCTTGAACTAGAACTATCTTTGACCCACTAGGATTGATTTGTTCAACATCATTGCCATGGCCCAACAGTCTAAACAAAACAATAAAATGGTTTGTCAAACTATGAATAAAGTCTTAAGAAATTAGATTGTGCAATAAGGTACAGAAAAATCTTATTGCAATAACTATGCTATGCACTAGAAGTGCACAAATAATCTTGTTTCAACTGTTGCCCAACAAGAACACCAATCAACCCAACTAAAAATTAAACTTGCATATTTTTGCTCAGCTTCATCAAATGTAATCCCAAAGGGAATAAAAAGTCACATTACTCAACAATTCAAACCTCTCACTACTTTCTGTTGATTGTGGTATTCAATATGTCTAAAATTTATATATTAAAAAACTTTTAACTGGCACAACCTCACTGGAAAAAAAAACAGTTAAAAATGAATACTCTAAAGCTAGGCAAATTATAGAAGGAACACAAAACATAAAAGTTCAAGAGAAATCTTAGACTTCTTTCCAGTCATAAGATAAAGAAAACAATGCATAACAAGAAGGCCCTCACTTAGGAAGGTGAAGCAGGTAAATAGATCCATAATGATGTTCAAATTCATTGAAAATGTAAAAGTAATTATAGGCTCAGTCTCACCTCCAGATGATGCGTTGGCTTGAACCATAACTTGCCCACCACACTGCACTTGACGGTGAATAAGTCATGACAGACAGGCCAAATCCCCGGTACAAACCTCTTATTCCATCAGATTTTATAACCTTACGCGCAACATCAAGACCTCCATTATATGTCGCATGCCCAGAATATCCTTGAACCATTAACTTTTGGCTAACCTGAACAATATGATCAACAATAAATTTAATAGTTTTATATAATGATAAGCCATTCATACTCAAATTTAACTTCAAACTAAATCCTGGGAAATGTCACCTACAACTGATCAGAAAATCCTACAGCAAATGTTGTGATGAATGGATAATCAAGAGCTGATAAACATACGGAAAGTTTAGAAAATGGCATTAGCTTCATCACATACCACATCTATTGGCACAAAAACACCTTGAGTGAAAAGGGAAGCAGTCATTCCAGCAATACCATTGGCTATAGCTGCCTGTGTAGGCTCAGAAAGTTTAAACGGTTCAAGCATTTTGAAAGCAGCCACTTTTGTGGTCTCTAAACCAGTAAGGAAGATAATCCTGGCAGGAATTGCACCAGTTATGACAGTACCAAAACCTCTGTACAGGCCGGGAACCCCATCGGCTTTCAGTGTACCTCTAATAACAGAAAATGCACTTCTCTCAACCGTATCCTTTGTAGCAACCTGAAGCCTGGTTTTCACAACAGAAACTGGATATAGTGCCACTGTAATTCCAGTAAAGAGGCCCGCTCCTACAACATAAAATTGAGTCTTGTCAAGCCTGCAAAATGAGCAAGAGCAGGCATATAACAGAATCAAACCCATAACCACCAGAGAAAACAAATAACTGATTAAATTGGACATTAGAGAAGTCGATGACCATCAAAGACAATAGCAAGAATCAATCAAGAAGAGCTCAAACTTCAAGAGAAAATCTAACACTCACTCTCAGAGAACACCTGGAAAAGATGTGTATGGTTTCCACAACATATCCTATAGTCCAATACCATAACAGGAATAGACAATTTTCACAAAACTTAACATTATTGGATATCTAAGATCGATCAGAAACTTTAAACACGTTCTCTTGCCAACAATTCACGTTAAAAATCACATCCACAACAACAGACACCGGGACTTGACACAAATTTACCGTCATCTAGACCGAAGTAATACGGAAAAATACAAACAGATTACACATAAAACAATCACATCGGTCTACTTTTCTTGAATAAAAAACCCTAGACATTCACTTAACATCATACAATCCGAAATGTAAGCATTCATATATTGCAGAATAAATAGTAAAACAATAAAATTCTAATGAAATACTCGAACGAATCGAATCTCTCCATTCTAATGAAAGTGTAATAGAAACAGGCAATGAAAATGGGAGAGGAAGAAACGTACTTGTCCCAATTAATCTCGGTTTGGCCAAAGGAGTGAACTCGGGCATTGGATGTGGCCATTGAATCTGCGAGTTGGAATCGGAGGAAATGTTTTAGGAATGCATAGCGGTTATGGCAATGGAAAGGCTTTGAAGGAAGAAGCGTGCAGGGAACTACCAATTCTTTGGGAAGAAGAAGGGGAGCTTTCTCCTCGGCCTTTTTTATTCATTTCTCCGTAACTTGAGCCAAAACTATTATTCCTCTTCATTTCTTCCTGTTTGGAAATTGGGTCAACGGTCTGCTTTTCAATTTAATAGTATTATTACTACATTTACCTCCGCACATTCTCCGCTTATTATGAATTTATTTCTATTTTTTATAAATACTCGAAATTATAAACAAAATTGTCTCAAATTAAAAAAAAATGTAAAAATATAAAAATTATATGAATATAAATAACATATAATAAAAATATAAAAATTATATAAATATAAATATCATATAATTAAAAAAAAATCTCATATTAAATTTTAGAAATCTTTTTTGTACCTAATATGTTAGAGAAATATAATGTCAAATATTAATTACAAAAAGTGTCAAATATCGAAAAAATAACTTTCTTGAAAGAAATCAGTATTATCACCAAAATAAATAATTGCATAATTAAATATACCAGTTCCGCCGTGTAATAGGCATATTTACTTAAATTTAGAATTTAATATATCATTTTTAAGGTAAACAAGATTTATTAAATTTATTTAAGAGAGTGTATAATACATAAAAATATATATTTAAATTATAGTATTTTTTAGTATTATTTGACTTTAATGAAAAAAATAAATTTGGTAGAGGCCCGACCGAATAGAGACAAGATTAATATTGTCAAATGGAGAGGACGCGGCTTCTATTTCATATAGTTGCCGGAAAAGCAGGCTAATTCTGACCGTAGAAGATTCTATATGGGAGAAATTCATGTTAATTGTGTGTTCTAATGTCAACCGTTACGGATCTATTGCAAATTGCAATACCGAGGCGTCATTTACGTGTTGATTTATTTTTTTCACGGACATAAAAAAGAGAGATTTATACAAAAATACAACAAAAGAAGGTCAAATTTTACAAATGGGACAATCTCTAAAAACATTTTTGAAATAAAAACACCCTGAAATTTTTTTTCACAACGGGCTCAATTTGACTTTTTTTTTTATGATGCTTTAAAAAGTTAATCTCGTTTTGACCACGTGCCAGAAGTTGACAATGCACGATGAGTACAAAATAAAAAAAAATGCACACAACACCAAAAAAATGCTTACACAACATGTGCAAAATGAGTACAAGTAAAAAAAATAAAATATCATTTTTAATAATTTTTTGTTATTTGGGCAAAAAACTAGTGTAGAGTGTTTACACAATTCGTACAACCCTAAATACTATAGAGATTTTATTAAGAAGTTTATATACAAACGTGTATAAACATGTACATAACGAGTACATGAGCAAATGCCATTTTTTGAAATAATATTGGTTTATAAAGAGAACTAACAATCATATAATGTGATTAATCTCAAAGAAGAACTTTTTGAAATCTATGTCCAAAACATATACAGACGAGTATATAACATATGCAACACCAAATATACTGAAAATGTAATTTTATAAAATGAGTACAAAATAGCACAAACGTATACAACATATATGTAATTTGTGATTGAAATAAATAAGCTACACTATTTTAAAAATTATTTAAATGAAAATTATTAATTTGGTTCACTTTGATATTTAAAACTTGATATTTTATATAAAGAAAAAAAATTGTGTTAAAATTTATATTTTAAAAAGAATGTTAAAAAATTATACTTTTATCTAAATTAATTATACCCTATAATGAGGAAGTGTGAGAACCAAAGAAGTTACGTGAGAGAGAGAGAGAGAGAGAGAGAGAGAGAGAGAGGCTATTTGTAGTCACAAGAGAAGGCGTCTCTCCTAAGCACTTGCGTCAACTCCACTCAATCTTCGTCGCCTTTCGTTCTCTAATCTGGCACTATACTAGATAGAGAAGGAGTAGCGGAGAGAAGGAACAAGAGGAATGGAGGAGAGGACGGGAAGGTAAGAGAAGAGAGGAGAAGTAGAAAGATGGAAGGGGTATTGTCTTGTTAAGGTGAGAAATGGTTCTCTTTTAGATAGAGAGCAAGACGAGAAAATGGAGACAATGGGAGAGAGATATTAAAGAGAGAAATTTTGGACATGTTTAGTTGTGAATTTTTTTTACTTTTTTTAGAAAATTAGAAAACAAAAATAAAAAAATAAAAAATTTGTTCATGTAATACTAAAATTTTTTATTGTTTTTTTACGTTATTTTAGAAAATAAAAACAAAACAGAAAACAGAAAATAGGAAATAGAAAATAGAAAATTGTTTTCTCAACTAAACTTAGCCGAAATTTTTGTAAATATTTTCTCAAAAAAGTGGCACGCTTGTAACTAAAATTTAATGTAATCACAAATTTGTAAACATTTTAAAATACTTATCCTTATGTAATAATTATAAAATACCAATAAAAAAAGAGTTACCATCAATTAATCTATCACCAAGTTTAACAAACTCATAACTAGATTTTAAGGAGTCGTTTAGTTCAAAATGCATTGGAATCGGAATCGATTATAAAGAGAATGTGAATGACATGAACTAGAATCAAATTGATTATTGTTATAACTGTTTGATTTAGTACGTAATCGAAATCTGATTACTACAGTAATCTGTTTAATTAATTTCTCTAACTTCAAGCAAATAACAGAACATAACTAACAAAAAATCAAACGAGCCATCAGCCTTACCATCAAGATTAACATTACCATCATCAATAAACTCATCTTCTAAATTGTTATCTACGTTTTAAGGAGAGTTTTCATTTCAAGATAGAAGATGATGCTTTTGCTTTCTCTTGAAGTCTAACACTTGCACTTGGAATAAAAATGCTCATTAACACCTTTTGCTCTACCTATTTCAGTATTATACGCATTTTGGTCAACTTTGGAGGCTCTACCAACCACACCACATGCCAGATTCAAATACTAACTCATCATCAAACTTTCTTTCATCATTCATTCACATCATTCATTCATTGGTTTCATCAAAATCCTGTAAATAATTGGGGTAAACCAGATTCAAATACTAACTCATCATCAAACTTTCTTTCTTCAAATCTACCCATCATTCATTCACATCATTCATTCATTGGTTTCATCAAAATCCTGTAAATAATTGGGGTAAATACGGTTGCAATCATCATCATGTAGACGCTTCAAAGCTTTGTAATTCACATATACTAAATTATGTAATCTGTATTGGTCAAGTTTGTTTCTCTTTTTGGTAAGAATCCAAACAAAATGAAATACAATATTTATTGTAAGTTAATAGAAAAAAAATTAAATACATAATCACTTACTTGTTTGAAAATACTCCAATTTGCATCCAGATGCATTACAACTGAGGCTAAATACTTATATAGCAAAATCAATCAATTTTATATTAGAACTCCCGTAAGACTTCCGCCAGTCGATTATGAATTGAAATATTAAGTATTAGATATAATATTGAACAAATTTAAATGATAAACACAACATTTAAAAAATTATTACCTAGATATTTCACATTTAAGGACATTATGGATAATAAAGATATTTCAAAAATTACTTAAATGATTTCATCCGGATCATATAGTCGAAATATATGATTAAATGAATAGATATAAGTGGGATGTTGATAATGGTTATACGAAGATGATTGTTAACCATTCAGATTATTTCACTTTCGGAAATTGTAGGGGACAACAATATTTAATCATAGCGGTTATTCAACTTATTTGTCAAAATGAACATTTTGAGCTTCAATGTATTACTCGGGAGAGCATTCAATCCTCGCAAAACTTGGTCTTTCATTATCTGTTAGTTTTTACAATTTGGCAACTTTTTCAGTACCTTTTTAGAAACTTATGTTCTATGATGTTATGAGGTTTTCTTCTCTTATTATTAATAATATCTCATTATCAGGTCTACGTAGTTGAGTTGACTCGAACAGTGCTGTCTACATTTTACGTTAATGTAGC
This sequence comes from Flueggea neowawraea, assembly GCA_948243855.1. Taxonomy (NCBI): domain Eukaryota; kingdom Viridiplantae; phylum Streptophyta; class Magnoliopsida; order Malpighiales; family Phyllanthaceae; genus Flueggea; species Flueggea neowawraea. Next base: position 10,602 of record CAODLS011400390.1, on the reverse strand, counting down.
TAAATTTGTATGTAAGTACAGTGACAAACCGAGAGGAACCTCCCAGAGCCAGCGAGACCCGATATATGTAGTATGAGGTCTCGTCGGCACTTGCAGAGCCTTCTCCGGCCGCCTCATCACTGGTGAGACGATGAGAGAGGAAGATGTAATCTTTTTTTTTTTGAAGACTTGATGCCTGAAATGACATTGTTTCAAGCCTTAGAGCAACTCTAACCATGCTCTATAATTAGAGCAAAACTCCAAATATAGAGCAAAATCATCTCCAATGTACCTCTATTTTTTGCTGCAAATATAGAGTTGCTACAGTACATCTCTAATTTTAGAGATGCACTGTAGCAACTCTATTCTTCTTCTTTTTTTTCTTCAAAATCAATCATGCATTTTATGGGATTGGTATAATATTAATTAAAACTATTTAACAATGTATAAACACATTATTTATGGGATTTGTATAATTTTTTTTATCTTCTTCTTTTTTATCCCATGTAATAGTTGTTTGTTTGTTTTTTAATTATTAATTCTTAAATAAAAATGTACTACGATTAATTCTTACTTATATTTAATTAAAAATATATTATTATTATTATTAATAATTCTTAATTAAAATACTAAACAAGAGTCTTACAACTATTCCCTCTCAACTGCGTCTCTCTATAAACGACTTACCTTAAGGATTTGTTGTACAAAATGTTATTTAGTACTGACCAAAACTTTTATAATATCATAAACATTCTGGATCACCATGCATTCTTATCCCAATAGCCCTGGGATTTCATAAGATAAAAAAATTTAGAAAGCCATTAAAACTAGGAAGAGTTTTTTTGGGGTTTCCAACTTAGTCTGCTTTTTATTCCATAAAATGAAGCCTTATATAGACTTCATGGGTACAACCAGACAAATATATGAAAGACAACATGGCCTAAATATGTGGCCAAAATTTATAGACCCGTGACTTACTTTAATAAAGTAAGATTCTCTACAAGACATAAAGATAAACACAAGGACATTAATTCACAAAAAGAAGGCATTAGATTCCTTCTTGACACAACGCAACAAACATAGTGGTAGACATCATGAGCTGGCTCTGAACTGGACCTATTCTTTTTTTGGAGACTTTGTGGTATCAAAGCCATAATGACAAGCCAAGTTTCTTATCCCAATCTTCTTTGTGAAGAGTAGAAAGATAAGTTTAAATAGCCATGGAACCCTCAAGACGATATGTCTCAATGTCGTCTACCTCGTTAACAACACCAACCACTCATTTAGCCTCCTCTTCACCTAATCCTGATGCAGATGTTATTCAGCTAACTTCATCTCTTTCCTTTAAATCTCAAGAAACTAATAAACTAGAACATCTTGTGGAATACTCATATGTCCCTGAAGATGCTCAAGTTTCATCCACTTCTCAACCACTTATGAACCCATATATAGTCTACCAAAGACCCAAAGGTGTGACTACTATTCGCCAACTTCTTCCCAGAAGAAGACCTACTCCAAAGGAATATGTTGAGGCTTCTAACTTGAATCAGTTCCAGTTAATGGCTACTTAAGCAGAGCAGTACATGACCATTGAAGTCCCTCAAAGTCTTATTAAGGAGTCTCTTAAACAAGGCTATACACATTTCCATTGAGGAGCAGTCAGAATGATGCTCACCTATCATGGTCGCAAAGGATGTCCTGTCATTGCTAGACTAGCCCTTCTTCATACCAGAGTTTTGGAGCATCAACATGCAGTTATCAGATCTGTTCTTACTACCTTCAATGTTGGCACTCAAATAAAGGACGTTCAGCATGTGGTTTCTTCACATATAGCCACGCTACATCAACAAGTTTGCTACCGTGTTCAAAACCACGGCGTTGATCTAAATGGTTATGGTTCTAATGATGATCTTTATATTCTTTCTAAAATAACAGATAAAGTCTCGACAATTGTTCAAGGTCCTAAGCAGATGGACACTGAGACTCTAAAGAAGTTGATTCGAAAATCATGGATAACTAATTATGAGAAGGTTAGACAGGTTGAAAAGCCTATTCAGTCTCAGGATTAAAATTTCCATCGACGACAGGATGGAACTGTCCAAACAATTTATAAAAATGAAGAAGAAACAGAAAATTCTACTTTTGGTTCATCTATTTTTCAGACCATTGCCATGATCCAACCTATTCAAGCCAGTAAAAAGATTTTGATTATCTATTTTGAACCTTCAGGTCAGCCTGTTTATACAAACAAAGTTGGTGGACACTTTATTTGGGATGTAGATCCCAATATGTGCTTAGAAGGTTGTCTTTGTCAAGATGAAGATGATGAGTTCCCAAGAGATTCCATAAAGAAAATAAAGTTAAGAAGACATTCATGTAAGCCTCATTCTAATAACTTTTTTGATAAAGATGATGGTTCTTCACCATGGGTTGCCATATCTGAAGAAACTCAGAAGAATTTTGACAAGAAGCTTGCTGAAGAATGGAAGGAAAGATTTCCTCTTCCCATTTATACTGAAGCTTTGAAGATTCTTAAACGAGAAGGACAATGCAAATCTTCTCTAGAGCCAACACAGATCTTAACTCCTCCTGCCATTCCATGTTTTATGGCTTCTTCTTCATCAAAAAGGCCAAAGGTGAATTATGATGAAGAATATCCTCCTTTGACTCCATACACTTCCAATCATGGAGTTCTTTTTCAACCTTACACAAAGCCAAATACTATAAGGGCAGATGGTTCTTTTGAACCTTTGTCCCAAGGCGAAGAAGTTTTGAATTGGCATACCGGCAACCATTTAGCACAAAGACGTCATCTAGCTTTCCAGGATGTGAAGTTGGATAAAATTCTTCATGTTGTGGAAACACAAGATTCATAAGTCAAACCCATTATCCATGGTATTCAAGATCTTCATCTTGAAGTTCATAAAAAGATCTCTAAAATGGAGAAAACTCTGAATAGAATGGTGATGAACAAAGACTTTGGCACTGAATTTTCTCAAAAGGAAGCTGAATTAAGAAAATTAAAACAACAACAGGAAAGGTTGGAGACTGAGTTAAAACATCCTTCCTTTTATGATCCTCCAAGATAATACTCGATGTTCGAAGCATCTGGTTATGTTCGTAGATCACTTCTACCTCAAGAATTTATGGCCTCAGCAAGAAAAAGAAGTTGTCCCACTCGCCTATTCTATTTTCTTCAAGTATGATGAATTCAAAAGAAAAGAAGCACAGTCGAAGAAAAGGAAAAAAAAAAAGAGAAAGACAAGTAAAAGGAGGAAGAAACCTCCCGGAGGAAAGATAAGCGTTCCATAGGTTATATGGCAGCACTCCGTCAAGAATCCCAACCTTCTATAAACTACATGGCCTCGTTGTTTCAAGACTCCTAGGATCCAAACTCTATAGAAACTCATAACCCTTTTGCTACTTTAGTAGAGGAGTCTGGTTTAGAAGCTGACTAATCTTCAGATAGTTCTTCTATGCAAGAGGATAATTCTAGTTCTGAATATTTAGAGTATGCTCCAGTCTCTGAAGACTATAAAGATTTTGGAGATCCTTCTGAAGAAACAAACTTATCAACAGAATACAATTCTGCATCCAATATTTCTACTAATTATGAGGAGAATTGTGCTAATATCTCTACCATTTTTATGTCTATGCCGACAAGACAAATTGGAGAAACATCAGGAGCAAATCAGATGGAAACAGATACCCCTACAGAAACTAAAGAAGATGCATAATCAGTACATACTGTGAATATCACTCAAAGAGAAAAGAAACCAAAAAGAGGACCTTAGTTTACCTTTGATGATATTCCCATTCATAAGCGAAGAGAGCGCACGTCAAAAATCAATGCATAAGTTGATCTCCAACGAACTAAGCCCAATTTTAGTTTCGGAAGCAACTCTTAGAGAATTATCTTTCAGGTTCATTGGGTCATTACGAGATTGGTTCCTTTCACTTGGCTCAACAAACTAGTTAATGTTTATTGGTGTATCAGTTGAAGAAGCAATATGATTAATCTATTCAAAATTTATTCGAAATTTTGGAGTTTTCGACAAGAAGCATGAACCAGATTTTTACAAGATGAAGTGTTGTTTGTTACAGCTAAAAGATCTTCATCGTCATTATCAAAGGATGGCAAAGACTTATTACCAGTTTTGAGGAATCAAAAGCAGGGAGTTAAGACAAATCTTTATCTCTTCTTTTCTAGAAGAGCTTCATCCAAAAATTTCCAAGCAAGTCACTGTCTCTAGAAAAGATCTTGGTCAACATGGCCTTGAAGAATTATTTCAATATGTAGAACAAACACTTGAAAAGTTGTACGAACAGAAGAAATTCTTCAAGTGGTTCTCTCAGAACAAACAAGTTGAAAAGGCCTATGACCGTTCTTATTTGCAAATCAAATGCAAAGACAAAAACTATGATTGCAGAACAAGCAAAAAGAAGTAACATTGGAAGAAATACTCAAAGAAGCAATCTTTCAAGAAGAACAAGAAAGGCTACAAAAATTTCAAGAAGAAAGTGGGTTCCGATCATTCAGAAAGAAGACTTCGCAGAAAAAATTTGATTGATGTTTTATTTGCGGACAAAAGGGCCACTATGCAAAGAATTGCCCAAATAAGGATAAGTCTGCTAAGATAATTCAACAGGTGATGAACATCTCTTCTTATGACTCCAAAGAAGATTTAGAGTTGGTTTTCTCAAAACAGAGTGACAGTAGCCTTGATCCAGAAACGATGGTGTTTACATAATTCTCTTTCGACTCAGAACAATTGAGTGGTCCTAGTGACTCAGATAGTTTAATTTCTACTTATTATCATGAAGCATTTGTGTTTTTCCTTGTCTTTTGGCTCAACCAATTCCATCCCCTCATGTGGAAATGGAGATTTTCAAGTCAAAGTATGACGTTCCTATAAAGGTTATTGGATTTATTGATACTGGAATGGCTTACACGATGATTAATCCTTATATCTTCCTCGGAATATGGAAGGAACAACCGAATCATTTTTCAGTTGTAAGTGGAAGGGTTTTTACTACTAAGTATGTTTCGAAGCAGCCTATTGGAATTCACATTTTCCCCTGAATAAATACCTGGATAAAGGTCATTAGCACAAAGCTTACTGACAAAGATATTTTAATTGTCTTTGATGTCATTAACCAGTTAAATAACGTCCGCATCAACGATACTGGACTTTACTTCAAGCGCCATTTCAAGCCTTATACCAATTTTTAGAATTTTTTTATTGCTGAAGCAATAGGACATCCTTTAGTGAACAAATTTGGCCATTTATTTTCAGAAAGTCATGCTAGCTTCATTCATCCTCATCTTTTATGGAAGAATCCTGACTTTTTTGTTAGGTTAACATTCAAGAAGAAGGAAGGCATCAATCCCACCAAAACAACTCATCCGAAAATGACCCCATTAGATATTGCCTTTGCCAAAAAAGAAGGCTTACAGCTATTACAACAAGGCCTAATTGAATCAACTACTAGTGATTGAGCGTGTCAAGCATTTTATGTCAACAAATAAAGTGAACATATCAGAGGAAGAAAGAGACTGGTAATTGACTACAAGCCCATCAATGTGTTTCTCAAAGATTACAAATTTTCACTTTCAAAGATTCGATCTTTGCATGTTCACCTCCATAAAGCCAAAATATTTTTAAAGTTTGATCTTAAAGCAAGATTTTGGCAATTAGGAGTTTATCCAGATGATTAGCCAAAGACATCCTCTTGTAGTCTGACAACTCCATACCAATAGAGAGTTATGCCTTTTGGCCTCAAAGTTGCACCTTCATTGTTTCAAAAAGCTATGCTCAAAATCTTTGAGCTCATTCTTTATTCAACATTGGTCTCCATCAATGATATCCTCTTATTCTCAGAAGATCAAAAGGCCCATAAAGTTTTACTTCAAAAGTTCTTTAAGTTAGCAGACAAATTTGGAATAATGCTGTAAAAAAAGGAGTATTCTAGTCCAGCCTAAGATTGTTGGCTCAATTTTTTAAGATGGTCATTACCAAATTGGACCTCATTTGGTTTAAGGCTTGGCTCCATTTTCTAATAAAAACCTTTCCAGAAAAGAGATCCAATCCTTTCTTGGCATAGTCAATTATGTTAGGAGTTTCTTCCCACGTGTAGCAAAATATACTAGTGCACTATTAAAGATGCTGAAGAGAAATGCCCCACCTTGGAGTTTAGAGCAAACAACAACTGTAAAAGAATTAAAGAAGTTTTGTGAAAAGCCACCACCTTTAAAGATTCCTAGCACAAGAAATTGAGTTTTGCAAACAGATGCTAGTGATGAGTACTAGGGTGCGGTACTCTTGGAAGAAGACGAAAAAGGTTCACGTGAATACTATGGTCATGCTAGTGGACAATTTTCTTATGCAGAAAACCACTACCACACTGTTTACAAAGAAATCTTGGCAGTAAAGTATAGGATCAAGAAATTTGGATTCCACTTGATTGGACATAAATTTTTGGTTGAGATGGATAATTCATCTTTTCTGAAAATTCTGGAATTCAAGAACAAAGAAATTCCGAGTGGTCAATGCTTAAGACTGAAAGACTGGTTTAGCCGATATGAATTTGATGTGAAGCATATAAAAGGAGATCATAACATCATTACTGATTATCTCTCTCGTCCAAAGAAAAAATCAATCCAGCTCATTCTCTCTTGGGGTTCATTACCAATTATTTTCATGGCAGGATCTTCTAGTTCCCAATACCACACAATGTTGCCATGCAAAAAAGGGATTTTCCTCCTATGTCTAATGATATGAAAAACCTTGAACAAATTCAAGTTTATGCCATAACCCACATAGAACACTTCAGATCTCAACTTCCTGAAGTCTACTTTACCAGCTTGATTTCTAGATATTTTGTATTTGATCCACCATATGCTTTCTTGACCAAACCTGTATTGATGGCAAGCTCTTTCACAGAGAATTTCTTATGGTTCTTATAGTGTCTTGTAACTGTTTACAAGATTGCTATATGATTTGATCCAAAAGGCCTTCTGAAGCATTTTAACGATGATCAACAATGTTGTTCACTTCTTTGGACATTCCTTGAATGGTTCCTTGAAATTCCGGTGTAGAGAAATATACTCAAGATCAGCATGGATAATCAAAATTTTGTAGAAAAAGGTGATCAACCCTATACAGAAGTTTACATTTTTCATTGCCCATATTTCCGTCATAGTCAAGGATTTCTGTGAACTCAAAATAAAAAATATGTTATTATTAAATTATTAACTAAAAATAAATTTTACGACTAATCTAATTTAATAAATAATGAAAAAGAATTAAATTTGTACTTAACTTGCGAAAAAACAATGATAAAAAATAGAGTTAGAAAGAATATTTTGAACATATTCTTTTTTTAGAGCTAAAAATAGAGTTGTACGTTGAGGATAATTTTACTACTGTATATTTAGAATTTTAGAATTTAAAATAAAATTTTGAGTTGTGGATGATTTTAAAAATAAAGTAAATACAGGACCATCGACACTTTTTGAGAAGAAAAAAAAAAAGAAAGGGAGAGGAGCAACCACCGCATTGCCACCACTGGTATAAAAGTGGTGTCCATGGGTAAAAATTTTTATGAGTTATTTTTTTTTTGTTTTAAAAAAAGGCCCCTCTGAGAAAAAAGTAACAAAGCTGTGGATTGGTTAGTCTTCCTCTGAAGTCACAGCACAGAAAGAGATTGGTTAAGTATGAGTTGGCATCGCCCCCTGATGAGCTTGTTATAGTCTTAGATGAAGATGTTGTAGCTATTTCATTCCCCAGCTTATGCAACACCAAGTTTATAACCCTTCATTTGGTTTCCCTTTAAATAAATAAAGAAAAAACAATTCCACCCACCCTTGGGAGAATGTTTGAGTTCGTTCTTAAATTTTTATTCTGAAAAAACAAAAAAGAGGAAGAGAGCCAGAACAATGGTGCCATTTCAGCAAATCTAATTATTCAATAAATAAAAGTGCACTGAGAAATCTAATGACTGAAATTTTGGGTCAATCCAAAAAGAAACAAAAAGAAATAAGTGTGGCTTTCTTCATTGAAAGCAAGGTCACATTCATGGTTTCTTCTCTAATACGTGTTATTATTATGATTAACAGTGGGCTTAAACGTTAAGGTCTCCAATCTCGCCCTTTCTGGACTTTTAGTGCACAAAAGTGATGACCTTTTCATGGCATGTGAACTCTATTTCTTGCCTTGAAATACTTAAAACACGTCAGTGACTCACCACCACCACCGCCACCTCTATTTCTTCTCTCACTACATGTTTGGCTTGTGTTTGTTTCTTGAAACCAATAAACGAGAGCACTTCATTTAGAGAAACTTTCGAGAAACAAGAACCAAAGAAAGGGTTTTCTGTTGTTTCCCCTTATGGGTTTACTCACCAAATTCAGCATCCTTGTTCTGCTTCTGCTTTCTTGTAGCTTCTTCACTTCTACAGGTTTGGCAAAATTTTTGTCATTTCTTGTCTTGTGATAATGGGTTCTTGTTAGAATTTGTTAAAGTTTGTTTCTTTTTTTAGATAGGAGGTGAAATGGGCTTTCTCTGTTTTCTTTTTCGGTGCTAATAACCGGGGCTTTTTTTTTATCATTGACACATTTTAAGCAGTTCTTATGGGTTAATGGGGTTTCGTTGAAGTCTTGATTATTTTGGATTATCAGTAGTTTCCAGAATTGTTTATTAGATAACAGAAGCATTAATCAAATTTGCTTGGTATCATAACTAGTATGCTTTTTATCTTCTTCTTTTGTCAGGAAAATTATATGAGGGTCTGGCAAATTTGTTAGGGACGTAAAAGACAATCATTTGTTTTTTATTCTGCAAATATGTTTATATTTATTTGGATTATGTGGATGGATATGACTGTAAATCGTTATGGTTACTGTATATAGCATGGTAACAGTGCAGTTATTTAATAGTTACATCTGGAAGACTGTCAGTCTTAATTATGTTATTCAATTATGATATTTAATACTGATTGAAATTAGATTGTTCGAACATAAGTATCTTTAAGCTTTACAGTTTTAGAGAGGATAGGGGATGAGGGATTTATTTTTCTGTTCAAAATGTTAGTTATCTGTAAATTTGATTCTTTTTTTTCCTTCCATTTTTTTTTCAGAAGCATATGATGCTCTTGACCCAACTGGGAATATCACAATCAAATGGGATATTATGAGCTGGACTGCCGATGGCTATGTTGTAAGTGCTATTTAATACCTTTGTTCTTCTAGTATTTGGTGTTTAATTCTATCTCCTATAGGGATGTTTTTGCAACTTCGTCTTGAGCATGATTAATGCCATTGCTGAATTAATCAGTGCATTTGTTTGTGTGCCCTGCTGTGATGTTCCTTTTCATTTTGGCTGAATATAAGATCTTTTTTCATTTACAGCATGAACGTTAGTAACGACTCTGTCTCCCTTGTTCTTTTTTCCCCTCTTAATTTAGATTTAGGGTTCACGAGTATGGTTTTTAGTTACCAGTGGACAAATTAAACTATATTTATTCTGGACCATTTTTTTAATTATTATTTCTACACAGAACTGTTTTTCTCTGACAATAATATCAATTGTATTTCTGTCCACTTCATTTTCTTCATCATTGACTTGTTTGTGGAATGGATAGGCCGTTGTTACTCTGTATAACTTCCAGCAATATCGTCACATTGAAGCACCGGGGTGGTCATTAGGGTGGACGTGGGCAAAAAAGGAAGTGATATGGAGCATGGTCGGAGGCCAAACTACAGAACAAGGGGATTGTTCAAAATTCAAAGCAAATATCCCACACTGCTGTAAGAAGAAACCAACTGTTATAGATTTAATGCCGGGAACTCCGTACAACCAGCAGATTGCCAATTGCTGCAAAGGGGGAGTGCTGAGTTCATTTTTGCAAGATCCAGCCAATGCCGCCAGCTCATTCCAAATAAGCGTTGGTCAGGCTGGAACCACCAATAGAACTGTTAGGGTTCCTGAAAACTTCACCCTCATGGCTCCTGGTCCTGGTTATACATGTGGTTCTGGAAAAATTGTTAGACCCAGTAAATTTATCTCTGCTGACAAAAGAAGAGTCACACAAACTTTGAGTAAGTTGACTAATAATAAGTACAGTCATTTGTATGCAAATGCTTTCCACATATTCTGACTTCCAGTCCAATTCATTGCTGAATTTCTTGATGCTCCAATGAGTGATGTTTTATTAGATTGCTGTTTAGATTTCAGAAAGCTTAGTTCTTTATGTATCTTTGTTGAAATTATGATTTGCTTTCTAAAAGTAGAGCATTATATGTGGGACAAAAGGTTCTTGCATTGCTTGATTAACTTAAACGTCCTTCTGTCTAGATGTTCAAACTTTAAAATGATGTCTGACCTCTGCTTTTGCAGTGACGTGGAATGTTACTTGCACATATTCACAATTCCTTGCTCAAAAGACTCCTACATGCTGTGTCTTGCTCTCATCGTTCTACAATAAACAATAGTACCCTGTCCCACTTGTGCTTGTGGCTGCCAAACCAACAGCACTCTGTCAGGGAATTGTGTAGAGTAAGTTCTCTGAGCAGAATCAGATTTCTTTTCTTTTAGGCTTATATTCTTTGGAAATGATAAATTT
>CAODLS011400381.1:0-10807 GCA_948243855.1 Flueggea neowawraea | reverse complement strand
TATGCTAAGAAGGCTCATTAATTGATGTGGCACTTTGAAGGACCAAGACAAAATGTAATTTTAAAAATATATCTTGGCCATCCCTATACCACTAATATGGTAAATCACCCGTACAGTAACCAAAGCTCATTAAGGGTCATGTTAGTTTCAAATTCAAATTAGTTAGGTCAAAGGTATTTAAATACTGGTGATTTAATTTAAAAAGAAACAATTAAGATTGATTTCAAATTGTTTATATAGAAGACTGAATTTTTTAGTGACTTATTATTGACATTTTTATATAAAATGTATACTTTGAACTTTTATTTTAATTTTTAAAATTTTATAAAAAACACTGTTAATCATTTGTATTTTTCTGTTAAATTATGGCATGACACAAATATCAACGCTAAACAAAAACTAGAATGCTCACAATATGGTAGTGTTCAACATCATAAGAAAAATTACAAAATATTAACATAGATAAATGTGTAAAAGATTGTAAAATTGGTGAATTAATTTGCAAAGTTTTGAAAATTAAAATAAAATACAAAAAAGTAACATATATAGTACATAAAGATAGTAACAAACATTCTTATAATTGTTAAATGTTTAATGAGTCGAAATCTGAAAACTTACTCTTAAATCTTAATCATACTTATACAAAATGATATACACATCAATGTTGATTCATTGTAAGATCTCAATCTATTTCTATCAAAGATCAAATTAAGCATGTTTCCTGTAATCAGAAGATCATTAATTTTACATAATCCACATGTTTAATTTCTATAAAATTAACTTATCAAAAATATTTCTATGAAATTATAATATCTTTCAGGTAGAATAGAAATTTTTTTTCCTAATTGTCAGGAAGCAAATAGATCTAGAACTTGGATTTTACAACATAAAATGGTTGGCTGTGATTTGATTTCAAAATTGAAGAGAGCAAGGTGTTCATAATTTGAAGCATGTCAGAATAAAAACGTGTCAGCTTCATTATTGTATTTGTTGCACGTAACTAAAAAACAAGTCATCTTCCCAGTCATGGCCATGGCGACTGAACTCCTAACACGTTCTTATTTGGATAATTTTCAAGTTCCATACCACCACGCATGGCCTTATTACATAAGAGAGTAGAAGGCTGCATTGAATTCAACAAATTGATTTCTATTTTCTTACATAAAACATAATTTTATGTTTAATGAAAAAAAATCATTTTTTTCTACTCAAATAACAGGTTTAATTGGCCAAACCGCAGTCTAATTTTGAGTCGCTTAGCAGAGAGATTTGAACAAATTTATTGAAAACCACTTTTCCTGATCATATGCAACATATTAATTTCTTAAAAGTATTATCTAAATTCTTATTGTTCCTAAGGTTTAACCTAATCTCCGATGATTTTCTCATGTTTTGGAAATATAATATAACATATTGTTAGATTTTAAGTGTTGATCAACAAACTGGTGTGACACGTTAAATTATCAAATAAAGTTAATTTATAAGAATGCAACAATAATTTTTGAAACGTGAGAAACCTAATTAGAGATTGCGTTTAACACAAGAACCGCTGCATAATTGTTCTAGTGATCACTATGACTCATTGTAAGTTGTTGTTAAGTTTTAATATTTCTTTTTTTTTGTGAAAGAGAAGGTACAAATGATGACAATCATGACATTTTTCATTACATTACGTTTATTAGGTGAACAATCAATAGAAACACTAATTAATTTAATATAATACCACCAAAAAATGAGTATAATTCAAATAAACTGACAATTACTAAAGTAAAGAAGATTAAGAATTTGAACTCTCGACCAAGTCTTATCAAATTACTTGAGAGTAAATTTAAAATCACTCAATTGCCTCTCTAGTTTTAATATTCCCTTCAATCATTTGACAGCGAACTGCTCTAATGACTTTGGAAATTTTATTAAGATAACGTATACTTAATCCTATCTTGTAAAACAAAAACAAATATTACCATTGCTTGCACAACGTCAACATCCTACAATTCAAGTAAATAGCTACGCAACATTTAAGTCATTATAATCATCTAATTGCAAGATATGCCACATGTTCTTGGCCACCATATGAATCACGATCATTTGACAACGACCATTTTCATAATAATTCTTAACGCTTGGTACTTTCGGTTGTGTTCGTTTCCATGCGGCATCATTTGATTTGAGCTTACATAATCAATTTGTCAGAGAAGAAGATGCATTTATTGGATTGAGTTTGACGTGTTAGTTAGAGAGTTAGCTTGTGTTGTTAAGGCTGCTGATCGGCTCGCTGGCAATCTTATTCCTCAAGTTTTTCTTTTCTTTTTTTTGGGTAGGGTCTCTTACTAAGTGGATTTTCTTTTGCCGTCTCCAGCAATAATCTTATGTTATAAGCATCTTAATTAACTGTTTTCTTTTTAGATTTGTTTAATAGTTGATTACGAATTAAATTATTAATTACGTTGATAGTGGATTAATCAGTAAAGAATTGTAGTATTTTTCTTTTTATATTTGAGACGAAGATATTATTAATTAAATATTCTAGAATTTGATTAGACAGTACTTGCTAAGTTAATATACTATATCCATATGGTTAATTAGTGGTCCAGGGTCGTGCTTAAAGCATAATTTCATGGGAAAATCATACTTTTATAACAAAAATAAATATTGAATTTGAAAAACGTCATCAAAGTTTTCAACTTGCAAAAATGCCATAAAAACAAATTGAATTTGACAAATACCATATTCGCAAGAAATCGTGATATTTTCGCAAAAAAATAAATTCCACCAAAAAAGTATTAATTTTTTCAGAAGGTTTTTAATAGTCTTCAAAGGTCTAAAGAATATCTACAATAATCTCCAATAGTCTTTAGAAGGTCTACAAAAGGTCTATAATGGTCTCTAATGGCCTTTAAACATCTACAATAGTCTTCAAACAATCTACATAATTCATAAAATAGTTCACAATTTTTTCATAAGAATTTTAATTTAATGTATTTTTGGTCTAATACATTTAAGCTGAATTATCTGAATTTAAAATTCGGTGTACATAAATATAAAAAGTTCTACGAAGGTCTACAAAGGTATACAAATGTCTTCAAAGGTCTTTGCAATAGTCTACAAATGTATACAAAATTTAACTAAATAAACGAATAATTAATAATTATATAAAAAACAACCAATTTGATGGACTAAACAATAATTTCACATAACACCACATTGGCAGCTAGGGTTTCCTCTATGTACCTTCACCATCACACACCACCAAAGGGCTGCCCTTCTGACCCCTCACTTCACCATCTCTGAACTTCGCCATCCGCCTCCGTTCGCCGCCACTAGAAACCTGCAAAATCCAAAAACCAGATGGCGGACATCAAAGCACTGAAACGATTCGGAACGACGAGTAATGGTGGCGGCCTTTCAATCGAGATGCATGAATCTCTCTTTAGGAAGAGAGAAGCGAGAAGGACAGGCTGAGATGGATATCCAGGTGAGAGCGATGGAGTCTAAGGCCAGAGCAGAAGAGATCGAAGGCGAGGAACTGCGGATATCGAAATAGAGATATGAGAGAGGCAATGAGGGAGTGACGAGAGCAAGTGAGGTAGCAGTGGAGAAAAAGCAGGTGAGGGAGATATAAGCAGCTAGGGTTTTTGAAAGAGAGGAGAAGAGAGAAACTAGGAGAGAAACAAGAGTTTGAGAGATGATAGGAGGAGAGAGAAAAACATGAGAGAGAAAAAATTTGACAAAATCAGATGAAAAAATGACTTTTATTTAACTAAATCTGACATTTTTAAGAATCAAATTTTAAAATATGGCATATCACAAACTTAAGCTTAAAAATTTGGCATTCACATAATTATCAAAATATGAGTGTCATTTATCAAAATTTAAATTTTAATTATGACAATTGGCATAATTAATTCTAATTTTCGTGACCTAGGACCAGTAGGCCTGGTCAAATTATAGTTGAGGCACATGTTAAATTAGGCCAAGTAATTAGTCAAAATTTGCTAAAATTCTGCAATAAGGTGTTTATAGTCGGATTGAATTCTTGCAATAATATATATGAGAGAAGAGTTATACCTGTCTTAAAAGAGCTCATTCGAGTTTATCTAGTAGAATTGGTAAGCCTCCAATAGAAAACAAACTCTATCTTGATCAGGACAGCTAATGAAGAAATTTGGCCAACAGGACCCAAAAAATTATCAAGATTCATTTAGGAGAGCTTATGTTAAGATAATTGTTTTTAGAGCAGTCCTCTAGGACGATTGGCGAGTTTCATTAGAGAACTGAACTTTATGATGATGAGGATGTTTAGTAGAGACATGTGACCAAAATCACTCTAAAGGACCCTCATATTTACCTTGGGAACCTATCAGCAAAGATGAAGACGAAATAGTTTAGCAAAGACTTCTACTGCAAATGCAACGATAAGGGCAAGAAAGACACTATAAAAGATTTCAAAGCAGCAATAAAAAAGGGCTCATGTACATTACATCACATTATACACCACTTTGATATTTTATCATGTTTTTTTTTTGTCTTTAGTCCTCATTAGCCTTTTTCAGTCTTCATTCAGCATTCTTTGTCTCAAACTCACGTCGTATTCAAGTCTTCATTTATTTTAATAAAGATCTCTTCATCATTTATTTACCAAGGAGTAAAAAAACCCATTTACAACAATTTTCATCTTTTTGTTATTTACAATCATATGATTAGAAGTTGGAACGAGTGAGCAATTAAATTGAAAAAACTATAAATTCTCCAGAATACTTAAAAAGCAGTATTATATTCCTTTAATCTAAAAATTAGAAAATAGGTTGGATGTGGCACAGTAGATTTGGATAGGCGTGACTCGGTGGTTTGATAATTTGAGGTCAGCTGTGACTTAGGTCTGTTTGATAACCTAAATTCAGAACCTAATTGAAACTTTCAGCATTTAAGTGTTTTAAGTATGTTTTATAATTGGTACTGAATAATAGCTTATGTTAACCAATTAAGTTAAAAAATGATAAAGGAGATAAGTTAAAATTTTTAACTTAAAACCATCGGTTAACATACTCGTTTGAAAAAGTTTTAAAACTCCTATGCCTATTAATTATTTATCTTCTCTCTTTCGACGATATCTCAACTTTTCCGTCTTTGGCTACTTCCACCTTCTCATCTTCGGCGGCTTCGATCAATCATCTTCTTTTCCGGTGGCTTTATTCACTATTGAAAACGTCAATTGACAAAATAAGGTATGTTCTCCAATCTCCAAACTGCAATCGTAACGTTTTCGTATCGAGCAAATTTTGTGCTCTCTTTCAATTTACTTTTTAGATTTTTTGTTTGAACAATTGGATTGTTAAACTTGGATTCTGGATGGTTTGAATGATTGCATCATCACTCAAGTTATGGTTGCTTTGTTCTTACGAAATATTTAATTTATGTAATTAGTATAGTGATTCATCATAATAATTTGCTAAGTATCAAATATATTCTTTTTAATCAAAGAGGACGGTATCTTTTTAAATTTTATTAATAAACCCTCACTTGTAACGGAAAAATATTGTAGTTACAAAAAATTGGGTGCAACCCGATGTTACAATCAAGCAAACCTAGTCTAGTACAGGAAAAACAAAGGATCCAGCAAGGTAGAATATAATAGCATATACAACAATCAAAGGATCTCACTTTTTCATTGAATTAAAATTTTAACAGTTGAATGATCTTTCAATAATATCAAACCGAAAGCTTAAAAAAAAACATAAAGGAAAAGGCCAATCAGTGAAGGACAGGTTTCTTGAAGTGGAAGTCCATATGTCTTACAAGTGTTAAATCTTAACAAAATACTGAACCACCTCATGCTTCCCTTTTTTTCTGGTTACAATGGAGGCTAAAGCAAACGTTAAATGCTAATAATCCTACTAAATGAGACACCCCTCAAATCTTCCCTAAGGATGGCCGTGATTCCTTCAGGTGGCGAGGACAAAGGATTGAGACCAAGCTGATGATGAGGGCCCCAATTAGCCAACATGCTTCCATAACAGATGAGTTGTGGTGCAAGAAAATTTCATTTAATGGCCACACACCGTACATTACTTCTACAAAGCTAGAGTTTCCTCATTGTGCCAGTTTCTTCCCAAAATTTAGATGAAATAAGGTTCTTTTATAATAATTTTGGCACGTAAAACATGCTGCAGTTTCCACTTCTTTAAGTACGAAAACCACATTTTAAGAAATGACAAACGAAAAGACGGTATGCTTAAGAGGGAAGAGTTTGCTCTGGATAGAAAATTAAATAGCTAAAAAGGTAAAAAAAAAGATAAATGATAGGAAAACGATAATACTTTTTGTCAACAAACAAGCCTTAAACTAGATCTTTTGTAAACTGGGGCGTGGGACTTCATATATAGAGAGAAATGGAAAGTTATAGATACTAAAAAAGATCCAAGTTTGAGACTGGGTAAGTATGATCCACCAAAAGGTACGGCTTGTTAAGAAAAAACAAAAGTTATGAAAATTGTTTTTATCAGTGATATTAGTAAACTAGCAGAGAGTGATATGTATAATCATGCAATTTCCTTAATTTATTAGGAAGGGCCTCGCAAGATAGTACTAGAGCTAATTGGAAGGATCCAAAACTAGTAAAATGTTTTTTAGATTTATGTCTTGATCAAGTGAGCGATGTGGGCGAACAAGAGAGCAGTTTGAAGAAAGAATCATGGGAAAAGATTGGAAAATCACTGGAAGAAACTAAGAGACTCAAGTTCACACAAAAAACAATTGAAAAATGAATGGGATTATTTAAAGGAAAAGTATATTACATGGAAATCCAGCATATTGTATTGAAATGCTGACAATGGAAAAGGAAGCATTCCTTCAATTCCTTGCGAGAAGTCAAGTTTTTGTGAAATAATAAATTGCTTTACGAAAATATCACAATTTCTCACGAATTTTCAAAAAAATTGGCATGTCTGATATATGTTGGACATTTTGTGACATTTCCAAAATTTGAAAATTAGTGATGGCATATTTTAGATTTGACATTTTAATTGCCTATAAAATTGAGATTTAATATTTTAATTTGCTATAAAATTGTGATTCTCCCTAAACTTTTTCTACGCTTTTTCTAAATCAAATAAATACAAAAAAAGGGTGTAATTGGAAAAAATGAAAATCAAACCAAATAAAGCCAAAAAGTAAATCAAGAACAAGCTAAACAAAGTTAGTAGCCTAACCCAGATGGGAAACCGAACAGTAAACGAACAAAAACGCAAAGTGAAACTGAAAAGGAACCAATTGTAAACTAATATGGTCTGTTTCATTTCTTTTCATTTTATTTTATTTTTTGATAAGTCATATTTATGTTTGAGAACCTTGTTTCTTACGTGTGATATAGGCCTCTTGTCTAATTTCTTCGATAGCTTTTCAAGAGGATAGACACAATTATACGATTACTGAGTATAGATTACAATACGAAGAATTTTCTTAATAATTGTAAAAAGGATGAATCTGTTGGCTTTCTTGAACCACAGGGACCTAAATGTATTTATCCTTAGTTTCGTAGCAAAAGACGCGTCCTTGAGGTTTTCTTAATTTCTGCTTACGAAAATTTCGCCAATCGCGTCTGCATGATTTTGTCTAGTCAGTTTAGAAACGCAGAAAGAGCTTCACCACGTGATTTCTGTGTCATGGCGTAATGCTGAAACTATGGGACAAGCACGAACCAGCTCATTGCATGGGTTTCATCCAAAACTGGCTAATTGTATAAGAAGAGACCAACATGGACGTAACACAAGAGCACTCCAAAGCCATATAAGGGAACAATCACCACTTTTAGTTCTTGCCATCCGAAAGGAGCTTCTTTTCCTAATGTCTTTCTTTAAGCACATACAAATTTTCATAATCATGACCTTCTTTAAGCTTCTTTTATACATCAAAACTAGATTCAAAACTTATACTAGACCAACAACACCTTTAACGGTCCAACCACTTCAATCCCAAGAAGTGACCAAAACCGAGCCAATTACTGCAACAAATTTGCCGCTGCCTGTTTTAAACTTTAAAGATTACATGGCAGTGAAGGCCAAGGAAGTTAACAAAACATTGGTTGAAGCAGTACCGCTGCAACATTCATTGAAGCTTTATGAAGCAACGACGTACTCTCTTCTTTCTGGTGGTAAACGTGTTCGCGCTATAGTATGCATTGCTTCATGTGAATTATTTGGAGGTGATTCATCACTCGCGATGCCAATCGCTTGTACACTGGAAATGATTCACACCATGTCATTGATTCATGACGACCTTCCTTGTATGGACGACGACGAAATTCGCCGAGGCAAACCCACAAACCACAAATTTTTTGGTGAAGCAATCGCTATTCTTGCTGCTGATGGACTTTAGCACTTGCCTTTCAACACATTGTCACCAAGACCAAGAACATGTCCAGTGACCTGGTGGTTCGACTCATTGAAGAGCTTGGCGCTGCTGGGTGCGAAGGATTGGTGGCAGGCCAGATTGCAGACGTAGAGAGTGAAGGGAAGGAGGTGAGTTCGAGTGATTTGGAATATATTCATTTGCATAAGACCACGAAACTGTTTGAGAGCGGAGCAATAATAGTTGGAGCCGACAATGAAGATATAGAGAGAGTAAGAAAATATGCAAGGTGTATTGGGTTGTTGTTCCAAGTTGTTGATGACATATTGGACGTGACTAAGTCATCGAAGGAGCTGGGAAAGACGGCCGGTAAGGACTTAGCTGCCTATAAAGCTACATATCCGAAGCTTATGGGCATTGATGGGGCCATAAAATTTGCTGGCAAATTGGTTGATCAGGCCCATCAAGAACTTGCTTATTTTGACTCTGCAAAGCCTGCTCCTTTGTACCATATGGCTAACTATATTGCTAATCGACAAAACTAGTACGGAGATGGAAAATAAAAAATTTAATTTTAAAACTAATTCATAAAACTAAAATATCTCAAACAAATTGCTCCTAAATTGTTGCAAATATGTCGCCCGAAAAGTGAGAAATTAGGATTTGTATTTCAGTAGAACTAAGACTGCATGGGGCTTTTATATCCCAAAAAAAGAAGAAGCATGACATCTCAAATATATGTATTAAAAAAAAAGAAAATATTGGAAAATCAGGGTCGCGTGTGAAACCCCATACCATCATTTGATAAGCGCAAATATGTGGTTTTCTATTTATAAATGAGTTAATTAGGTTTTCTAATGATACAGAAGAGCCTGTTAAGGTCTAAACTCTCAAATAAATAAGAGGAAATTACACTACCGCTATGTTCGGAACACGTGAATTCTAATTTTGTAGAATTCATTTGCAATTCCAAATTTTTGTGTTAGAAAGACAAAAAAACATTCATTTTAATTCTAACAATTGAATTATATGGAATTCAACATAACTAAACCAATTTCACTCAAAATAGGTGGGATTTCCAAATAAATTTCACAAAATTGTAGAGACCTACTTTACATATCAAAATTATCACTTGTCTTTATCACTTATACCAAAATTATCCCTTCTTTTTGTCACTTATACCACAAAATTATCCCTCTGTCTCTCCCTCTCCTTCCCTCTCCCTCTCCCCCTTTCCCTCTCCCTCTCCCTCTCTGTAATGTCTTGCCCATTTCATTGGTGTTCGAGGGTGATTGAGTTCTTTTTTGATTTTGATTTGGTGGTTGAATCAATGATTTGGTGTTTTGGGTAGTGAATGTTTATGGATTTAGGTTGATTTTTGTCATTATAATCATGTTGGATGGTTGTGCGATCGAGTGAGGTGTTTTCGGGTGAGAAAATTTGTGTTTTTGGAGCACACGAATGTAGACACGGACAATCCTTTTGACTGTGAGAAAACACCGCCGTTCCGTTAGTTTTGCTTATAAAAACTGTCACGACCCATTCCCGGGACCATGACCGGCGTACGAGGCGAACCGTCTGTGGTAGCCCCAACTCATCTCTCACAAGCCTCAATATACAGAACTAGTACCCAAAATCATATTTAATAAAATATGATAAAAATCAATTAAATGTTTAAACATCATTTATTAAAACAAAGCATAATATAAATTTGCAGAAATGATTTTAAATTTAAAACATTTGAAATACCAAATACAATAATAAAAATTAAAACAAATCCCACAGGAAACCCAGTGTGGAGCCTCTACTAATTATACAAACGGAGCCCGATCAAAAGGACACTGACCGCAACGTCAGGATACCTCACTGAGCATCAAATGCCAATGATTATAATCCACAAGAGTCACCTGCAAGATGATAATAAAAGGGACAAAACAAACAAAGAAAAAAGGGGTCAAACCCAGTGAGGGAAAACACTCCAGATTGCCTCATACGTGCCTCACAAGGATTGTTTTGAAAATAGTTCGAAAATACCACATGCAAATATAGTCAACATGTATATACACACACACACACACACACACTACATACATAGTAGCAGTTCAAAACCCTTTCGAAATCGTTCACAATCAATCAAACAGCACACACGAAATCGTTCATGAATATTTCCAAAGTTCATCAAAAGTTAAAGTGTTTTAATAACAAATCAAAACGTTTCCAAAAATCATTTTATCTTATCTGAGATTTCCAAAAATATAAAACCCTTTTAAGGTTATGCAAAAACTCCAGAATAAAAGTCAAAATCCTTTCAAATCTTTATTGAAAGTTTCGTATCAAAATTAAAAAACCTTTCTAGTTTTACTAGAAATTCCAAAGTCAAAGTATGCCACGTAGGCATAACCAAAATCCTTTCAAATTTAAATCAGAATATCTGAGTCAAAATATATAGTGTAGATTCGGG
>CAODLS011399934.1:0-20110 GCA_948243855.1 Flueggea neowawraea | reverse complement strand
ATGTTTGGCCAACATAATGGTAGTTTTAACAAGCCTAATTGATGGATTGAAATAAAAAGATTAGGTGAAGTTGACATACATTAGAGTTGTTAGGTTTTGAAATGAAAATATTCACGCCTACAAGGTGTTCAATGAATTTCCTGAGAGAGTGTAATGAGTCTAGTTTAGTTAGTTGAGGCCGAAAGGACCCTTCTAATAAATGTAGACATAATCTAGATGAACTTGAAAGAGGCTTTAGGTGAAAATAGTGAGAAAACACTCATATCCTATAACCCGTTCATAAATGCAGTAATTAGGATTCCTGGTCGAATCTCGAAAGCCCTAACGCCTTTTAAATTGTTAGTTGTTATTTTCTTTTTTAGCATTATCGAAAATCCCAAAAATAAACTCTTTTAATTTCCTTGCATTTATTTTATGTTTTCTTTTATTTCAAGAAACGATCACATTTAGTCTCGTCCCTATGGATTCGATACCTTAGGAATACTCCAAGGTTTTATTACTTCATCGACTATATCGCAATTGCGATAGAGCCAATCAAACCTACAAATGCAAAGTAAAAAAACAATTAAACAAAAAGAAAAGAAAGATCACAAATAGTAATGTCGTCCAGGGAAACGCCGCCAAAAACTTGATCGGTGTTATCGCAAGCGTACAATAGTCGATGAAGTAATAAAAACCTTTGGAGTATTCGTAAGGTGTCAAAACCACAGGGATGAGAATAAATGTGATAATTTCTTAAAATAAAATAAAGCATAAAATAAATGCAAGGAGTTGATTTTTGGTATTTTTAATAATGCAAAACATAAAAATAACAAACAACAATATAAAGAACGTTAGGACCTTCGAGACTCCACCAAGACTCCTAATTACTACATTTATGAATGGGTTATTGGATTGAGTGTTCTCTCTCTATTATCGTCTAAAGCCTCTTTCAAGTTCATTTAGACTATGCCTACATTTATTAAAAGGGTCATTTCGGCCTCATCTAACTAAACTATACTCTTTATGCTCTTTCAGGAATTTCATCGAACACCTTGTCGGTATGAATATTTTCATTTTATAACCTAACAAGTTTAATGCATGTCAACATCACCTAATGTTTTTCTTTTGATCCATCAATTAGGCTTGTTAAAACTAAAACTATGTTGGCCAAACATAATCATAATCTAATAACACATGTCAATAAATCAAATCCAACAAAGGCAACAAATACAACATTCAAGCACAACAAAATTCTCTACAAATATGTTATTCAAGCACATGAGATAAATACTAAAAATATGGAAATGAAGAACATGAATCTCATTCATAAATATAGTAAAGAGATATCAAGGTTTACATCTTTAAGTCCTGACAAAAGATTAAGCTACCATGATTTTGTTCAACAACATAAGACAATAACACTCAACATAAACCATGGTAAATAAGAAAAGATATGAAGAGATAGGAGAAAAACGGATGTAGAGAAAGCCTCTCTAGGTAGACATCGAGAGAAATCCTCCCTCTTCAAGCTCGATCTCCTTCTCTAACTTAAACCCTAAAAATGATGTTCTTACAAAATGAAGACAGAAAGAAAATAAAATAAAGTGGTCTTTCAAAGTGTGAAAATGTGTAAGTGTAAGGTGTTTTAAAGAGTGAATGAGAAGGCGTATTTATACCCCTTGACATGTGTTAAAACCCTAGAAAATGTGTTGTCAAAATTTCCCCATGTGTATGCCTCTTGTCTACCAAAGATAACCCTTTCCATCTTTGAATTTTCAAAGCCTGCAGGATCATTCAAAGCATGAAAATTGGCTTTCTCCTTAGGAGGCTTGTTTGGCTCAAAATCCTTGCTCTTTAGCTCAGATGCTTTTCCCTTTGGCACAAAAGACTTAAATTTCAACTCATATGCCTTTGGACGTTGTTCAGAAGCATTATTTTGAGACTCAGATGTCTTAGCTCCTGGATTGGAAGCAACACTCTTCTCTCGAGTAGAAGAAGAAGGTTTTTGGTACCGACAGAGTCAATTTCATGTCCTTTATGCTTCCTTGAATATATGGCACTATGAAAGAGATCCATACCTGTAACAAAATAAAAAAAATTCAACCAAAGATGAGAAATCTAAATAATATCCAAGCCTATGCAAACTTAAAACAACCTCCAGCAAAAGAATCAGAAGATGAGATGCAGTAAATTTCATCTAAAGGTAGCATGACACTTTGATTAATAAAACATGATTCATTGATGGGAGAAGTAGAAGATGACTCAGAGTGTGAAAGACTTTCTTCAATAGGAGAATCCCCGCTGGGTGAGGGAAGGGGATTACAAGAACGTGGGTTAGGAATAATCCCCATTGAGTAGTAGCCAGATTACGGGATGATAGAAGCTCAGTACATTTAAATTGGATGTCGGAACTCAATGTCCTAATTTCATCAGCATAAAACTCCCTGACATAAGAAAGATAAGGTTTTTTGGGCTCTGATATCGTCCAACACCAACAAAGAGGAGCATTCGAACATTCTTCTGGAGGGAATATTATAAACCAATGGTGGTAAAATGTTTTGGGAGGCTTAGGAATGTCATCTATGAAAAGGGAATTGGCTCTCAGAGCTCTTTGAATTGTCAAAGTCCCCTCGGGATCTGAATATTTACGAAGAAGAAATAAGCACTGAAACAAGTACAAGGTAGGCACCACTTCTTTCAGACAACAAAGCACATGGAAAGCCATCAAAATAGTCCAACCTTTAGGATGTAGTAGAAAGGGGACCAAGTTATTTTCCTTTATAAAGAGCATGGAGAAATCAGGTAATGGGAATCAAAGGCCTCGTTTCATAGAGTACTGATGAATTGCGAAAGAAGTATTAGGAACAAAAGAAGGACAACTAGCACTGTGAAGACCAGGGTCTCAACAGGCCAATTCGGCAGGAAGGAGAATTCACTTTTTAGTCTCTCAATGGCAGAATGGTGAAAAATGAAAGAGTTAAGGTTATCCTGAACAACAACATCGGTGTCCACAAGGTTTGACTTATAAACTTCAGAGCTTTGGGATATACTATTGGAAGAAGTTCAACATGAGATATTTGAAACCGACAAAGTAAAACCCTTGTTCTAGAAATTTTGAGAAAATTTATAAGGATTTGGGTTGTTTCTACCTATTTTTGGAGTTAAACAAAAGGTCTTCAAAATTTCAAGTATATATTATGCTAACTAACTGTGAGAAAAATAAAGCGACAAGGTACGTAAAAAACCTTGAGAATATTGCAGATGAAGACCTAGAAGAATTTCCCCAAAATCCAAGTCAAGAGGCATGAAAAATGAGTGAAAGATTTTTGTAGTTAAAAAGAAGAAATAAAAAAGAGAAGAAGCAAAAAAAAAAGACATTTGGTGAGTAGTTATGCGCCTTTTATTAAAACTAAAAGAGTTGTGCAGCTTCTACTCAAATCCTTGCTTCCACCATGTTGAAATTAATTTTTATCTCAACCAAACGACGTGTCGTTCCCTCAAGTGCTTTGTTCTGGAAATGACACGTCGTTTGGGGCATGTGGACAGTCGATCGTCCAATTGAATGACCCAACACAAAAATCGCATGAAATTGGGGTTGGACCCAGCCAGGGAATACATAGCGTCGCACTAGCGCTCGAGCCGGTTGGATTTCCTGATGCTAGTGCACAAGGCAAGAATGATCTTGATTTTATCTTAGCCCACCAAAAAATTTAGAGAATTTTGTAGAGCTCAGGTTCGAACCAGGGTCTGCAGCATGGGGATGGCACTCCAAACCACTAGATCTAGCTTTAGTTTTTTATTGTAATTCTTAACAATACTGAATATGATCCATCATCAAGGCCAACAACAACACCATTCTCAATTCTCCAATCCCAGGTCTACAACAAGGCAATAGCGCACCAACCACCTGTTCTGGCCTCGAGTTTGTTTGTTGTAATTTTGAGTGGTATCGCATTTAATTCAGAATTAAGGCTAAACACATAGCCACTCTCAAGTTCTTCAATGCATGGATCATTCACGGTTCTGAATTTTTGTTCTTGTTCACCATCACCCGACCACTGCCTCCAAAAACTCTGTGAATCGACGACAGAGAGGTGAAGCAAATCCTAGCAACACAACAACTGTAACAAGAGGAAAGAAAAGGAGGAAGCCTGAATTTGTTGATTTGTAATTTGTTTTGTGCTTGAATAGAAAATATTAAGTAGATTATGAATACTTTTATATGTTTTACATTACAGTCCTAAAAACAATTCTGGATGAAAAGGCATTCTTTAGGGATGAAACGCGTTGTACCCAAATTTCTTGTAGTAGCTCAATCAATTTAGTTGGCTTCAGGCTTACCTATAAGATATGTGGCGCTTTTTGCTTTGGAGTGCACTAATAACATATCCAAGAGCAGAGAGTGACAAATTAATGGCTTTTCCTTCTTCAAGTCTTTTCCCATGTGCCTTTGTCATCAGTACACGCTCAATGTCCCACGGTCAACTAACCAAATTTTATTATTATAACGTCGTCTTTCAGGGGCAATAAAGCAAGTGATTGCTATGCGTATCATGCTATTGAGAGAAATTACAAGAACAAGAGAATGAGATGATGGATGATCTTAATGCTTCTCATCAGTGGAGGCAGTTGATCTGAAGCGGCTCCCCAATCTGTACAACTTCAGAGTTTGATTTAATTCTTGGTGATAACCCCTTTTTGAAGCAGTTTCTTCCTTTAGATCCATCCACAAACGATTCGTTCAAACTTGCAAAGGATGGAGTACCCTTTTTTTTCCATTGTGTTAAATAATAATGAAATTGAAGGAAACTGTTGAGTAATATGGTTTTCATGTTTCATTTAGTTAATAAATTTGAAAGATAATTTTTTTTTCAAAGGTGTTAATGAAATGAGTGTATCTTAAATACTTGTATCTTTTTGCTACAATTAATTGATTTGGACTTGATAAATTTTATAAACTTCGTTTGAAAATATAAAAGAATAAAGTTCAATACTAATTGGAGATTATATGTTATCAAATTAGGTTCGTGAATTTAACAAATTTGTCTATGTGTAATACTTAATTAAAGCAGCAAGTGAAAACAACATTTGAACATTTACAAAGATGATGTTTTTTAAAGGCTCTTAAGTAGGAAGGACCCTTGGTTGTTCTAGGTCCTTACTACTATGATTGCATTTTAAATGCCTATATTGTAGTACTTTTTGTTATGATTAACTAAGTTGGACTCTATAAAGGTGTTCATAGGTGTTACAAAGATGTTCCAACATGTACATAGGAGTACAAAGATGTTCAAAGGTCTACATAAGTATTCAAAGTGTACATAGGTGTTCCTAGGTCTTCATATATTCTAAACTCTATCCTAAACTCGATTAAAATACTTGTGAGTTGTAATATACTCTAAACTTTATACCTTATGTTCTATATCTTACACTATATTACTTATTTATATAGATGTAATTAGATAAAAGCACTATTAAAAAAATTACTAGTTAGAGCAACGAGCAAACATTCAACTAGTATTGCTTAAAACCTTTCACCAAGTTATTAAAGATAGGTTATCGTATTTGTAAGATGATTCTCGCATAAGTAGCAAAATGAATTTCCATTTACGTGTAAGCACGAGGTATGTAAATTACACTAAAATTTCTATTGTATAATGTGCATCATTTCTTGAAAATAATTTCATATGAAGTACCAATTTTGTATTTGCTATTTGTACTGAAAATTTATGTGGTGAAATATTTCACGAATTTATGAAACACATAATGTAAAAATACATAAAATGTTATTTGTATATATGACAATAAATTTAGTCACTTGTTAATTGTTAAATAATTTGTATTAGTTACTTATCTACACATATGTCCAAAAGATTTTTTTTAACACTCATTTTTGTAAAAAAATGAAATTGCACATTTAGCGACGATTTTTTAACATTTAGAGACGATTATTTGATATTTAGAGACGATTTTTTGTTATCTAAATACATTTAGTGAAAACTGTTTTGTGCTGCCAATATCTGAATGAGTTACTTATTTTTTTTGTACTTTTATTTAATTTTTTAAAATTATGTAAAAGGTACAAAAAAATAAGTAAAAGTTTCTCAAATAGAGTAAAACGTAACTAAATTAAGTAACTCAACTTTTACTTAATTTTTTTCTTTAAATTAATTTTTACAAATTATGTAAATGGTAAAAAAATTAATTAAAA
The DNA here is from genome assembly GCA_948243855.1 of Flueggea neowawraea. Taxonomy (NCBI): domain Eukaryota; kingdom Viridiplantae; phylum Streptophyta; class Magnoliopsida; order Malpighiales; family Phyllanthaceae; genus Flueggea; species Flueggea neowawraea. The sequence goes on along the minus strand of CAODLS011399934.1, from coordinate 13,917 downwards.
GTTTCTTAAATTAAGTAAAAGGTACTTGAATTAAGTAACTCACCCATTACATAATTTTTTTACTTTACTTAATTTTGTGAAATTAAGTAAAAAGCAAAAAAATTAAGTAAAATGGCTTGAAAATTAAGTAAAAGGTACTTAAATTAAGTAACTCAATTTTTACTTATTTTTTTTACTTTTACTTAAGTTTTTAAAATTCTTTAAAAGGTCAAAAAAATTAAGTAAAAGTTTCTTAAATTAAGTAAAAGGTACTAAAATTAAGTAACTCAACTTTTATTTAAATTTTTTTGTTTTACTTAAATTTATAAAATTCTGTAAAAAGTTAAAAAATTAAGTAATAATTTTTAAAATTAAGTAAAAGGAACTTACATTAAGTAAATCAACTTTTAGTTAATATTTTTGCTTTTATTTAATTTTTAAAAATTATGTAAAAGGTCAAAAAAGTAAAAATTTTAAAAATTAACTTACTAGCTACTTAATTTTTTTTACCTTTATTTAATTTTTTGAAATTTAGTAAACGGTAAAAAATCATGGGTGATTTGCCAAAATGGGCAACAAAACAAAGAATAAAATATTTCACAAATACAACAGTTTGACCGCGTATTGACCACACGTCAGAACATTGACATCGCTTTAACCACACTCTTCAAGCCAATGAAGCAAGTAGAACCAAAGTACAACTAGAGTACAGACTGGTAAAACAATACTGAGTACAACTAGAGTACAACCAGAGAACAAACAAAAAAAATGACCATACTCTTCAAGCTAGTGAAGTGAGTACAACCAAAGCACAGACTGGTGAAAAACACTGAGTAAAACTAGAGTACAAACAACAAAAATGAGAACAAGTAGAGACCAAACACAAAATAAAAAATCGAGTACGTATGGAGTACAACTAGAGTAAAAACCTAGTACAATGGGAGAACAACACGAGTACAGAACTGAATATAATAATAAAATGAGACCAAATGAATCAAGTTATCTAACACTTATTAGTTAGACTAATAAAATCTATACAAAAAAAAAGAGTACAACAAGAGTACAAATGGAGTACATAATTAAAACTTAAGAATAAATGAGGGACTAATTCTATAATTGTCAAATATAGAGTACATTTAGAGTAGAACTATGAGTACACTTAGAGTACATTTAGTTTTTAGATATTATTTTGTAACTTACATATTAGAAGGATTTAAATGTAATTAAATTAGGAACTGATTCTATAATTATCAAGTATTTTAGGGAATTATAAAATTTCAGCATAGGTCCCTCTTCAATGGCGCCGCCCCTCCAACCGTAAACTCCGCTGCTGCCACCACATCTCTACACCCATCACTCACACATGTTGTCGCTGCTCCTCTCCGGTCGTCGCGACATCTCTCTCTAGATTGTAGCGTCCAGTCACTTCTATTGAGGAGGAGGAGGGGAATCGAGATCGTGAACAACAGGAGGAAGATTATGAGGCGACAAAGAGCAAGAAACAGAGGAAGAAGAGAGAGAAAGAAGCAGAGGCAATGGGGAGGAAGAAACAAAGGCGAGAAGAGGGGCAAAGAGAAAGACGGGAGAAGAGAGGGGAGAGAAGATCGAGACGCGACGGCGAAGGGAGGAAAAGACGGAAAAAGAGGGCGCCGACGACAACAGACGGAAAGATCGGGAATGGAGGAGGAAGAAAAAAATAGGGAAGAGAGAAGAGAGAGGAAAGAGAAGGGAGAGAAGAAAAAAATAAAAAATAAAATGTTAACTTGTCTCATTGAGACAAAACGAACCCGCCTAACTGTAGAAGCCCCATTGGGAGACCCTTTTATTTCTGCGTGTGAGTTTCATAGTTTCAATGAATAGGAAATTAGAAAAAAAAATAGAAAGATCTTTTTGTTAATTTTTTAAATTACTTTAGATGATTTAATTAAACCGAACATGGCTGTTAGTTTTTAATTTTCTAAAAAGTGAAAAAATTAGAAGATATGTTAGATTGTGTTCTAAAATCTATTAGGTGTTTTGTTTTGGTAGAATGAGCGGTCGATAACAAATGTAAATTGCAAATTGACGGATTGTAAAATAGTAGAGGGACTGAGCTAAAGGTGTTAAAATGGAACCGTAACCAGCGAATCGAACCAGAACTGGCCGGTCAAAATTGAAACCAAACCTGAACTGGCCGACCAAAACCGGAGAGTTATGGTTTAGGTTTTGGTTCTACCCCTCTAAAAACCGTTGAACCAGAACCGTCGAACCGGAACTCTATAAATTAGAAATATTTGAAATAAAATATATTATTGATACTATAGTTCATTATTAAATATAAAAAAATTACGAACCGGGAAAAAAATAACGGGATAAAATAACGGATGAAAAACAATTTTTTTTAAAAAAGGAACCGAATCGAAATCGAACCGGAAGTTGAACCGGCGATGGATTACTTGACATGGTTCTGTTTTCAGGTCATGGTTCCTTTCAATCATACCGAGTTCATCGATATCCTGAAAAACCATGTCAACAACAATGTCATTCCCATGAGTCGCATAGATGATGCTGTCAGAAGGATTTTGAGAGTTAAATTCACAATGGGTTTATTTGAGAATCCTTGGGCTGATGAGACCTTCGTTGATCAGCTCGGAAGTCAGGTTCTAGTTTACAGTGTATTCATTTTTGTGTGATGAGACTTAATCTTCTTTTCACAGGTAGAATAAAATGTAAGGATTTTTTTGAATCTGAGATATAAATGTAATTGACTATTTCAATTAACAAACAGGCACACAGATATTTGGCAAGGGAAACTGTCAGGAAGTCACTTGTTCTACTGAAAAATGGACAGAGTGCAGATACTCCACTTCTACCCCTGCCAAAGAAGGCATCAAGGATTCTTGTTGCAGGGACTCATGCCAACAATTTGGGTTATCAATGTGGTGGTTGGACCATCACTTGGCAAGGTCTTAGTGGCAACAACCACACCACAGGTATACAAGTTCTTTCCTTCGTTCGCATAATTAACTACATGCACTCTTTCATTATTCATAACTCGTAGTCAGTAGGTCATTAATTGCTTTGATACCATGTCGAGACTTTCAGAATAAATCCTGACGGATCCTAGTATGGTTAAATGATGAACAAGAACAAAGATCTTAAGTGGAATCTCAACAGCTGTTGATCATGCAACAGAAGTAGTCTACAGTGAAACTCCAGACACCGATTTTGTCAAGCCGAATAACTTTTCGTATGCAATCGTTGTCGTGGGAGAATCACCGTATGCCGAAACAGATGGAGACAGTATGAACCTGACAATTGCAGAGCCGGGTCCTAGTGCAATCAACAATGTTTGCGGGAGTATCAAGTGTGTATTTGTGATTGTTTCAGGAAGACCACTTGTTGTGGAGCCTTATATTGCACAGATAGATGCACTTGTTGCTGCTTGGTTGCCAGGGAGTGAAGGCCAAGGTGTAGCTGATGTGTTGTTTGGGGACTATGGGTTCAGTGGGAAGCTGGCTAGGACTTGGCTCAAGCTTGTTGATCAATTGCCTATGAATGTTGGTGACACTCAATATGATCCACTATTTCCATTTGGTTTTGGTCTCACAACTGAAGGTACTAAAGAAAGTCGAAGAAGCTAGAAAGTCTGTTTAGGAGATGGAGAGAATTGTGTTTAGTCGTGGATAAAGTTTTTCAGTTTTTAGTTTTTTTTTAATTTTGTCTTTTATTTCTTAAAGAAGTAAAAATGCTAAAAGAATAATAATGCGGTTTAGTTTTGAAAATAAATTTATTAATTTCCATCTTTTCTTAAAGTTGAAAGATGCTCAATGAGTATCTTTGCTAAGTATAAGATGATAAAGCTGCATGTAAAACATAATTTGAAATGGAGTAGATTATATAGGAAATAAAAATGATACGAACCAAAATTAAAATAACTAATAATATAATGCTTTAGTTTAATTCGGTATCCAAAGCAATTATCTATTTGGTTTCATGTGTACAAATTTGAAATCAAACATTTACATATATATGATCATAAAAAGAATGAATATTATAAAGTTCCAAACTCAAATATTATAAAAATATTTTAGTAAGATATCAAACAACAAAATGACCTCCTGGGAGGTGGTTCAGCGGTAGGGACTCTGTCCTATGCACGCGCGACCCAGGTTCGAGACGTAGCGTCTCCATGGTTTGCGCGGTAAGTCTCCAGATATCCCCGCGGGTATATTCCTCTGTTTGCTCCCAGCGGGAGTCGTGGTGACGTGCCCCTTGGTTACCACCAAATAAGCGAACATTCCGTGGTAGGGAGTAATTGTCTGCATGGTTACGCCTAGTAGGGATGCAACTACCATCGGTAGCTCCCGTCTCCCCTTTTTAGTGACAGAAAACAACAACAAAATGATCTAAATAAAAAAAGAGATAAATTAATAGAAGAAGTAAGAAGAGTCCGCCAAAAATAATTTTTCATTGCTGTTTCCATTATTAATATTAATTTTATTATTAATATTAATATTTTGAAATTAACTTAAAATCAAATAGTTAATTCTTCAAACAAATAAATTTAAATTTTGCGCCGAAATTGACCCAGAAGACAAATACTCATTGATTTTTCGCAGGAAATTTTGTAGAAAACTATTGCAATTTGTCGCCACTTTATTAATATTGTATCAGTAACTAGCGAGAAAAGTTCGTCGCCATTTTTCTTGCAAAATTGCGGCCATTTGACTTTGTTACCGCACCTTTTGTCGCCAAGTTTTTTTTTTGTTTCCACTTCACGCCAAATTGTTGCGAAGGTATGACAAGTGTGGTTGCGTTTATCGGTTTGTCACCAAATTATGTCCTGCCCTATATCAGCAATTAATCTGTACAATTAGCAACAAAATCACGTTTGTTGCTAACCGCATGATTTTTTGTAATGACGACTCTTCGTCTTTGAGTCTTTGAATAAGAGAGAGTAGGAGGGAAAGAGGTTTTGTTTGTAGGCCTTTGTTCTTTGTATGGGTTTGGTCTAATTGAAGGGTATATAGAGAGGGAAGTGAGGTTTCGAGTTTCAAAAGTGGGAAGAGAAAGATGGATCGAGAGAATAGAGAAATGGGAGGAATTGTTATTTGACCTATAATAGACATATGAGACAGTTGCATTTTCAATAGTTTAGCATAACATCTGCTAGGCAAGAGATCGCGTATTAGGGATGTATGGGTCATTCACCCTTAAAAACATCACATATACAAAAAAGAAGTTATAAATCTCGGTGCTTCTTTATCGTTCATAAAATTTATTGATTATAGAATCTCCATAACTTATAGATAGTATTAGTAAAATGGCAGTGAGTACCCTATTCACCACGTATGGCAATGAGTAACCTATAATGATTGAATCCACTTTGTGTTAGTAATATGCCCTAGCCTAATCATATATACATTGTCATTTATATTGTTATTTAATAAATAAGAGGTTTTTCATTTTGGCATATATTTTATCATGTTATTTTGTAATGCATTAACTTGATAAAAGTATCTAAGAATAGTTGATTTTGTCTTATGTTATCAAGTGCATGACTTGATAGTAAAAACTTACGATAAAAGAACACTATTCTAAATTGTCCCTGCTCGTTAATTATCATGGAAATGATAATGAGTTAAGACTAGAATGCACTCTGAGAGATGATCATATTTTACTGATCATAGACATGGGATGTTACTCAGAACATAGATACATGTTGGGAACATGATATTAGACTGACCCTGTTAGTGTGCATTTTGTGGATGTTTGCATTAGCATTTTATTATTATTTTGCATGCATATCATTCATATTTCTGTGTGTTTATGTTAGTTTGTGTTTAAATGTGTCTCATTTAATGTCACAACGGCTACACTACATCCCACAACGGTCTAAAAATGAGAGAAAAGTATAAATACATGCTTGAGAGACCAGAAATAAAAAAAGAAACATCTGAGCATTGATTTCCAATTATTACCAAGCATCAAAGCATCAAATCTCTCTTTTGTTGATGCAAGTGTATTTGCTCTTAAATTTTATCCTTCATTTACTTGTATCACTAGCTGTTAATTTGGTGGTGAGTGCTCTGAAAACACATTTGAGTAGAGTGATTGTAAGAGGGATCAATGGTAGATTCCTAGGTTGGTTTTTGTTCTTGAACCGGAATCAATAAACTTGTAAGAGTTATCACTTAGCTAGAAAGTGAAGTTGTAATCTTTGTGAAGATTGATAGTGGAAATCCTAAGTGGTGATACTTAGGCAGTGGATGTACGCATCGAGTTGGCCGAACCACTCTAAGTTGTTGGTGTTCTTTCATTTACCGCAATTATTCTCGAAGAAAATTCAAAGGCTCTAAAATCACACTATTCAACCCCCCTTCTAATGTGATTATCGACTCAACAACATCCCATATCCATGATAAGTAAAACATAATCATCTCTCAGAATATATACTAGCCTTACTTCATTATCATTCACATGATGATGAACGACTAAGGACAATTTAGAATAGTATTCTTATACCTTAAGGTTTTACTATAAAGTCATGTACTTAATGACATAAGACATAATAAACTATTCGTAGATACTTTTATCAAGTTATTGCATTACTAAATAACATGATAATATATATGCAGAAATGAAATGTCTCTTATTTATTAAATAACAATATAAATGACAATGTTCATATGTTTGGGCTAGGAAAGGAAGAGAGGAAAGAAAAGAGTTTTTGAGTGGTGTAGGGTGAAATGATGTGTGAATGGCCAACCAAAAGAGTGTGGTAGCGGTATTTATAGACAATCCCACCAAAACACACCATTTCAATTAAAAACAAAAAAAGCCACAGTTTAATGCATTACATGGCATGGGACACATCCGTGTCTTGGGTTGTGTAATGGTTTGTTTTGCCAAAAACGATCACTACACGATTTAAGGCACGATTTCTCGTTATATGGTAGTCTCCCAAGTCCAGGTAACACCAAAAAAGCTTCAATTTTTGAGACCAAAACTTCTATTTCACTTAAACAAATGCCAACATGATCGAAGAACCTTACAACACTCAATATTTGACGCCCAAATCAAGACTCCAATGATGCAGACGAGCAAACCATCATCGCACGAATCAAAAATCTAATCTAATCGAAAACTGGTCGAATTCTAAACACTAACTTACTTAGACACACCACACACGAAAGAGTTTGAATTATATTCCTTAAATTAGATTTATGCTCAATCCTTAGTGTTTCCTTTGCAAGCTAGGTTATAAGAGTCTCCCAATTACACACACACACACACTTTGTCACACTCCTATATGTTGTCACATTGATTGAGTCATATTGTACCTATAGGATCATAGCTCTCTTTAATTCAGTTGTACCGTAAATACAAGTGAGAGGAAAATTAGACTAATAAACGGTCTTCCTCAAAGAAAACTCAAGATATAACTGAAATTCTTATATATATATATATAAAACCTACACTCCAATTCTAAGTATCTCAGTAACTTAGCTCATCACAAGACTTTGTCACACTCCTATATGTTGTCACATCGACTGAGTCATATTGCACCTATAAGATCACGCCTCTCTCTAATTCAGCCGTAGATATAAGTGAGAAGAAAATTAGACTAATAAACGATCTTCCTCAAAGAAAGCTCAAGATAGAACCAAAATTCTAACATCTCTTACAAGAGTGTGGCATTCCTTCCTACAACAAGGAGGAAATAAAAAAGGGTATAACATTTTTAACTTGTCCTTCCTTGTTGTGCCTACTAAACATAACTACTATCAACATACACATTCTCATAACCAATTCAACTCTCTTTATCCTTTTTTGAAGCCAGATCGTCCTTGTCATCATATCATAATTTCACAAACCAACCAATAGAACTCTTATAAGGGTCCATTTCCTATACTCTTAGCACTCCAAACATTCTTAGCACTTCAAATATCCTTACTCTTGTCAACACTAAATATTGCACAAATCACGAATCCTAAAACCCATATCTTAACAAATTTAACTTTGATGCATCGTACAAATCTAACTTGCTCTGCACCTACAAACACTCTATCATAGTGTATACTATCATCTATCCCATATAACAACCTTAATTGCATATTGTCATGTGTTTCCCTCCTTCATGATCATAGACCGTCAATACTAGGGTTCAAAATAAAAAATCGAATCAAATGCATATCTTTTAACTATTCGTAAGGATCAAATGCTCATCTAACACTATATTCGTACAAATACCTTTATCAACCTTGATTATAATCTACACCGACTTAGGCCTTCAAAATTTAATTGACATTCACAATCTCCATAGTACAAACCTAGACTTGGAGTAAATCACGAAAGACAGCTCGGAGTTGCAAAAGAAAGAACTGGAAGTGCTTAACGTACGTTAAAGCAAAGATAACGTACGTTAAGGTCCAATAACATATGTTAATGTTAAATAACACACGTTAAGTTTAAGTAACGTACGTTAGCTGAAGGAAAAGTACGAAAGGAAGAGGCTGAATGCAAACATAATCTATTAGATCACTCAAACATGAATAACATACATTAATGTTAAAATAACGTACATAAACTAGAGATATGATGATTAACGTATGTAAGAACGTCAGTAATGTGCGTTAAGGAGTTCCAAAAGGTTCAAACAGAATCAAATGCACTCTAACGGCTAGTTGCTCAACTCCAACGGTCATATGGCATGAAAACACTATAAATACATCAAGAGAAAGCAGAGAAATAGTGGAACAACATATGTTATCATTGTGCTAAAACTCATATCAAAATCTAGCATGGTACTTCATTATTTATATTCCTTTTGTATACACTTTGGGTGTGAGAAAGGTTAGTCGTGAACCTAAGAAAACAACATTGTGTATGCTTTAGAGGTGTGAGCCGAGAATCAACCTTGTGTTGGCCTTAGAGGTGTGAGGCGCAATCAACCTTGTTGTAAGACTTTGTTGAATTGAGCTGGAATCAATCATCGAGATAGTGAATTGGGAAAATCCTAAGTGATAAACTTGGGTAGTGGACATAAGCACAACCATTATAAATTGTTGTGTTTGTTTTCTCTCTTCCTTGTTCTCACAACTCCATTAAGGCACTACCGAAAATTCTCCAACATCTTTGTCTGCAAGACTTAGCTTGTACTATTTGATACATATATATATATATATATATTATGTTTACGACTTTTTCTATTTTTATTTACGAACGTCTTGTTGTGAATCTTCTTTATATGTAAATTCGTTATATGCAATGGATCATACGGATATGTGTTACAAGAGTATCGGTGTTAGACAAATAATCTAAATCAGTTAAAATTCTATTTGAAAACCATTCGTGCGCTGTTTGTACACCACTCGTGCACCGTTTGTGCAACTCTTTGGGAACAGTTGTGAAAATACCTTTCTTGCGATTTTTCTTCATTTTTTTGCGAGAACTCAATTTCTTGCAAGAGCTTACCATTATCTCGTGTGTGGATTCAGAGTTTGCTAGTTGTACAATTAGTTTGGCCCTTATTGATAATTTTAGAAATAATTTACGCACTTTAGTAGAAGTAAATTTCTGGTATATTAAATATGTATAAAAGTGAGCATTTCCCTTCTTGTTTCTGCTAGTTGATAATTTTAATATGCGAGTTTGAAGTGTGATTAGATTCATGAACTACATAAAAACTCACCGACTGATGATTTCATGGCGATTGGTGGATGAGTTGAGTTCTGTAAATAAGGTGACTATTATGTACGAAAAAATTGTGTGATGCTATGAAACATTAGGCTATTGAAGGTAATAGTTAGGAAATGATGACTTCATAAAGTATTATCTTTCAACGGCTGGGCAAAGGCGATGTATGGCAACGGTGACTAGAGCACGTAAACACTACTCTTTATAATGGTTCACAAAATATTATATTTTATTTAATTAATTCAATTTAAAATTAAAATTTATTCTAATAATATCATTCCTCACACTCATTACTCAACTTCCAATTTAATATTTTATTAATAAGAGTTATGAAAAATTTATCTAATTCAATAGAGACTATATATATATATAATATTACACAAATTTCAATATAAGATAAACACAAAATTTAATTAAAATATATTTATTTGTAGAGTGAGATAAGAAGTAGTGTTGAAGGCAATAAAATTGCAATCTCATTAGAATAGTGAAGTACAATAAAATCTCTATATAAGAATAGATTTGAAATCAAACTAATTGTATTATAATTGAGAGGTATAACTAAATAAATATATTAGTACAAAAAAAAATTCTAATACTAAAAAATATCCACTTTAACAACAATAATAGTAATAACTCTCTAATAATTATTATTCAAAAAATATTTATATAAAGTCGTTTGACACATTGATTTGAGATAGTGGACTGTGTATATAATTTTTATAGAATATTCAATAAAAAAATTAAAGAAAATATAAAATATTTAGACTTTTAAACTAGAATTTGTATATTTTCAACTTTACATAAATAAGTGCAAAAGTCTTTTATAGGTAAATGTAATAGTCTTTTAAAATTATTATTGTCTCTTATATCAATGTAACATAATATATATATATTTATATATATATAATATAACATAATATAATACGAGATTTAAAAAATTTATAACTTATTACAGTTTAGACGATATTCTTATTTATAACTGGCTTAAGTTGGGACTAAAATTTTTTATAATAAATAAAGGTTAATCTTATATGGAGTATTCTTGTATAGAACTTCTACTGTACTGTATTTGAGTTATGTGACAAATTCAGATTTTAACTATCCGAAATAATCTTATAATTTAGTTGTAGAGTAATTTGATTTGTTTGTTTAGCATTTATATTTTCTCACACTGTGAGACGAAATAACTCATCCACAATTTGTGCGTACAAGATAAGTCATGTTAAATCGAAGTCCATCAAAGGAAGGTAATAGAGGTTTTACGCTGCTCTGAGATTGTAAGTTTTGAGTACTTGAGACCTCCGGGTTTAGGCTCAGTTGTGACAAAGCGTACAGTCCAGTCGGAGTTTTCTCAAACTTTTATTTAAAATATAAATCTGATATTTCATATATATGCCTTTCAGTTTGATTTTAACAATTGTTAAATTTTTTCCACTACAATGGGATCACAAATTTATTAATTTAACCAATATCCAAGGCCTCTATATATATATATATATATATATATATATTAAGGTCTTGTTTGGTATGAGAGAAATAGGGGACAAATCCTAAGTCTTTAAGGATTTTACTTACTTGAAAGAAAAAGATTATTTAATCTTCATTCCACTTTTCTTCCTTTACTTTCTCATGATATTATTGCTTTTAACTAATAAAACAATCATATTATTATCACAAAAATACATTTTCATACCAAACACACAAAATTAATACTTCCAAGTAATGTACTTTCCAGAGGTAATAGACATCTCTAGTAATTAACTTTCCGGAATTTCACAAATTATATCAAACAAGGCCCAAGTGTCGCTCGGTACTCGTCTATTCTTAACCTTTCCACCAGAATGGTTGAAACTCTGGGAGAAGTTCACAAAAAATTCAGCAAATTATAAGTTGGAATGCTAGAGCACGACGATGAAACAGTAGGTAACTGAGACTGGCGAAATCAGACGGACCGCAACTAGTCATATTAGAGAGATTCTGCAAGAAAATGTGATCTGATCAGACCTTTCCTAAACATCTACAATCTGATGAATAACCGGGACAGAAACCTTATTTTAACTTTTAAGCAACCTTTTTCACCCCAAACCATGACTGTAAAGATGACCTTCCTCAATCAGTGAAACAGAACGCACTTAGCATAAAACCCAGCACAGATTATCACAAATGGAAATTGGTATGAAGCTACAGTTAATTAGTTCGAAAACTTAACAAAGATCGTCAGACTTAAGGAGGCAAAATCCCTAGTGCTGCAAGACATACTTGATAATTCTTGTTCTGATATACTCAGCAATATAGATGGCCTAGCTCATTGAAACTCGGAGTGCCCCGCACATTCTCATCTCGTGATCATGCTTGATGTTACATACATTCGAGAAACAAGCAGTTTAGAAGCAAAGATATTCCCTTTTCCAAGGAGAATTGAAGTTTACAAATTTTCAGACTTCCACAACCAAAACCTCATAAAGGAAAAAAGCAACTCCAATCCTGCAGAAACAAACTCAGTTCAGGACTTCACACTGCCTGTTCAACAAGCTCCTATTAGCCAATGTTAAAAACTAAAGAAAGCTTCCAGTTGCTTCTCTCTTTGTAGCATCAATATGTTATATCCGGATCAGCAATAACTCGCCATCATAGTTTCATCCTTCTCACATTAATAACACATCGAATCTCATGGTAAACGACTAACCTAGCCTTTTCTTTCTCATCCCTCAAAGCTCACAAACAAAACAGGAAGCCATATATCTAAAATCAGCAAGGAAAAGATTTCTCTCTATTACGTAATCAAAAAATTCTAAACCGTATCGATTGGCAGCAACTAAAAACCAAGTCATTCCTCAAATTTCAGAGGCACAAGGGGGCAGGATAACAGAGACTGAACTACAAACAAAACTTTAATCAAACCCTAATCCACAAAACAAACTACATAGTACAACTAAAATAACTGCAGGTAATTCTAACCCAGTAAATAGTCACACCTTGAATATAGAATTATTTACAGTAAAATCAAAAGCAAAAAAAAAAAGACTAATGCTTTCCCTGATGCTCACATAAAACTATTAAAGCAATACTGACCCCAATGAAATAATAGTGACAGAAAGCAGGATTTAGAAATCACAGAAAAGATATGAGCATATCTGTTATATTGGTACTTAGAATTTAGATGAGAGGCATCATTGCTCTCTAAATGAGAATCACCATCTATTTCAGTTTAATGCTAACTCTGTTCAGTCCACAAACTAACAGAGCTGTTGAATACACAACTTCAGCAACAATTTGAACGATCACACTTTCTATATGTCCAGTTTTTGCTTCAAGGAGCTATCCAATCTTGCAATTAACTCAGGTCCCAGATCAATTCTATCAAGTTCAGGACTTGACATGGCCTCTTCATCAACATCCTATTAGCCGATGCAAAAAACTCAAAGAAAGTATTCAATTGCTTCTCCCTTTTTGTAGTATCAGTAAGTAACATCTGCATCAGAATGAGGCAGCCACAATGAATTGGTACCCTATTTTACCCCTTTCGAAATATATCTCATCCCATGGCTGTTAACGAAACAACTACAAAGGGGCGGCAAAGGCTCAGGACAATTCTGATATTCTTTCATCTCTTATCCAGGAGCTTATAACAAAAGTGGAAGATATAACTCCGGGGATCTTAATACTTCATATCAATAACACATCGTATCTCAAGATTAATGACTGACCCAAAATTCTCTGTAAACGACCAACCAAACCTTTTTCTTTCTCATCCCTCAAAAACTCACAAACATAATGGGAAGCCATCTGAACTCAACATGCAAAAAAAAAAATCTCTAACCAAAAATTCTTAACCACAGCGATAGGCAGCAACTAAAAACCAAGGCATTCCATGAAAGGCACAATACAACACGGGGAAAAATACCAGAGACTAAACTACAAAGAAACCTTTTCACGAAACCCTAAACCACATAGCAAATTACATAGTATAACTAAAAATCTTTGCAGGTAATTGTAACCCAGTAAAGATTCAGACCTGACAGATTGAATTATTTACAATACCGATCGGCCTTCTTCTTGACTCGATCGTCTAGGGCATCCTCAACAGATTTATAATCTTTAGACTTGGGATCGTAACCGAATTTCTTGGCCTCCACAGGAAAAAGCTCATCGTATTTCATGCGCTTCGCGGCGTCGATTGTGTAAATCTCAGCCGCATCTCCAGCTCCGGCATTCTCGGCCTCTTCCGCCGCCTGAGGCTGCGCTGCTCCTTCG
>CAODLS011399927.1:0-13948 GCA_948243855.1 Flueggea neowawraea | reverse complement strand
CACTCACTCCGAAGTCGGTAATCTTAACTTCACCTCTATGGTTTACCAACAAATTAGAAGGTTTCAAGTCTCTGTGGATGATGTGTTTTTCATGATGAAGATACATCAAACCTTTGAGCACCTGCATTTATAGGAAAAAGTAATAATGAGTTAAAATGCAGCCATAAAAAATAACATAATATCAAGGCCTTTGTGGTTTTCTATTGCCACCTGTTTACAGATAGCAGCAAGGTAATGTTCTGGAATTTTTTTGACCTTCTTGAGGAAATCTGCCAGAGATCCACCATCCATATACTCTAAGATAATAGAAATGGAACCATTATCATAGAACGACTGGTAACACATTACAACATATGGACATTGTGATGATTGATTGATTTTTAGCTCCTGAGCAATTGACCTGCGTGCAGACTCTTCTATACTCATCGGTATAACCTGGAATGAACAACAACATCAATAAAAGGAAATGAACTGGCGACTAGTTGATACTACCGATCAAACAACGTACATGATTTCCCAAATTTCAAAGCTGAAAGAGAATTTTCTTTTCTGGCTAAAATATATCTCATAATATAACTTTCAGTAACTGGCAAGTACGAAAAAACAAGTGTCCAACCAATACAAATTCCAGAATCATATGATTTTATGAAAAAAAAAATGAGAGGTAAGAGCTGAATGGAAGCAATTACCTTGAGAGCAAAAAACTGCTCGGTCCATTTATGCTGAACTAACTGCACAATTCCACCATTGCCCTTCCCAATTACCTTAACATGGTCTAAATCCGCCAAACTCAACTGGTCATCCGTCGGCTTAATCGGCGGCGGCTGAAAGCAATATAAATTCCATCACAAATCGATCAACAAATCCCATCACAGGACTTCCAATACTACACCGTTCAACACAAAGATCCAACCTTTATTATGAAACTAAAAGAAGATAACGAACTTACAGCTTCGGGTTCGGTGTCGAAGACAATACGGACGCCGTCACGGTTGACAAGTAGATCACCGTCCATAAAGGTGCCGCTTTTAGTGCTGAAGATAACAAAAGATATAAGTACGCAAAACAAGAATCCAATGAAAATATTAGACATGGAGAAGAGGAGAGTAGACGTACAGGAATTTAGCGATGGAGTCTTCATCGGAGGGAGGGAGGGAGAGCTTGAGCTTGAGATTAGGGTTTAAAATGCCCTTCTTCATTGGCGAGTCTTTGAAGAGAGAGATTAGAAGTGGGAGTGAAAAGGAAGGAAAATAGAGAAAGAGAAGTAAGTGAATGGTTAATGATGGAAAGGTGAAAGAAGAAGAATTATATGCAAACCAAACCTTAACTTTCACTGTCTCTCCCTCTCGTTTACTTTTCTTCCATTTCCGCTGCTCCCTCGTCGCGCCTCTTTTTCTTGTCAATTTACTTTTTTCTTTTTTTTAATACAATTTATTTTTACAAACTACACGCACAATCTATTAAGATATTAAAAAAATAATTTGTTTATGATAGGTGAACTAAAATCAGTCCATCATCAAAATTATGAATTGAGATTAATTAATAAGTCCAATTAATTTAAAAATGAAATAGATCTAAGATGGGATCCACGGACCTATTTGATGACTTATAAAAGAAGCCTCCACTTCTTCCACCGTTGATTCTAACACACAAATAACAAAGGAGAGAGAAATGTTTCTCTCACCGAGGGGAAAAAGAAGTCATTCTTCTTCGTTCTCACCAAGTCCTGCACAAATCCACGCAAAATTTAGACTGTGAAACAACTGAGTTTTCACATCGACAATTCGACCGTAGTTTGCTCACGAAACCAACATCGAATCTGGTCATATCTGTTGTTGGCTTATGCTGAAATTAAAGTTAATAAGTCGAATATATTTATTATATTATTTAGTAGTTAAACAAATATATAGATTCCTTCAAACGGATATGTCATGGCTCGAAGCCGAAAATCGAGTAATCTTGGTTATGAGTACTTAACAATTGAACTACCTGGCTTAGTAATAAAATAATATATATACAAGTAATGAAATAATAGATTTAATTAATTTTTCACTTTTAAATGTATTTTATGTTTGAGATGAGAGATGATTTGCTAATTATTTAAACATTGTTTCCAATCATTCCACAGTTAATTATGAGCGTCGTTTCTAAATATTAGACAAAATAAAATAGAAATTTTTTGAAAATATTTATAATTTCTTTTCAGGCGTTTGGAAAAAAAGGGGAAGTTAAAAGAGGGGTGGTGTTGATTTTAGTTTTCTTTTTATTCTTAATTGGATGTTAGTTGCACTCTCTCTATCAACAGTGTGAAATCGATCACACATGTATGACCAATAAGTATAGTTATTTGACTGGAAAATAAAATACCAAACCTTATTGCTTGCTTCCACATGGTAAGCTTTAGTTAATTGGATTATCGATTAGATAAAAAATAATTAGTAAATCGTAATTATATATTGCGTCTTAATCATTCTACAATTGTTTTGATATACAAGAAAATATTGTGTTATACTTATAGTCATATAATTGTTATCATTAGAGAATTATCTTATCTCTTGATTAACTAACAAATACAAAATCAAACATATTCAAAATTATTTCACTATTTCATATTTAAAAAATGTAATATATTTATGATGCATGTTCACTATTAAGAATAATATAAGTACAACACTTATAAAAAAGAAGTTGTATATAAAAGCATTTAGAGTTTAGACACATTGATTAAACATTTATCTCAATCTAATTTCAATATTTGTTAAAACATTCATGTTCTCTCCACAAATCCTCTCTAATACTTCAACACTCCTCTTCTTTTTTTTAACGGCTATTTTGGCCAAAAACGACCATTTAAACTATTCTCTCAATTTTTCACCCTAAAAAATATAGCGGTAAAGGCCTTGGAGCTTTACTGTACACCTGGGTTTGACCATTGGGAGGAACGTTGTCAGAGGTTTTATTACCCCTTACAAGACCAGGCCAAAACGCTCGTGGTTCGGCTCTTTTTTACTAGCCTCAGTGATGGCGGTATAGTAACAGAGCTTTGTTAATGTTAAACTTAGGTATGACTATTTAAATATTCTTTAACAAAAAATAAAATATATAGTCACGTTCAATTAAAATATACTACTGTCAGTGGCTCCTTCCTCATTTTCATTAGCCAAAAAATCTCTTTTTAACAGATATTTAATTTACCTAAAATAAATAATAATGGTAAGAACCGGGAAAAGGGGCATTGGTAAGTCAAGAATGAACGATTTTTTTCTGTATGGGAGCATTGTTTGAGGCCGTCATTCCAGTTATGACTTCAGTGTCGTCTTGCGAGAAATACGGCGTATGGTTGGACTCTCGCACAATGTGGCCTGACCGTACAATTTCCACATCTCCACAACATAATGCCCCATCCTTCTCTTCTTGTTAGCAATAGTCACTTCTTCAGTTAGTGGTTAACAAAAACAAATGTGACCCACCGAACCGATCCAATTTGAATTGAACCAAAAGTAAAACCGAAAGAAAATAGATAGATATCGATGTAGAATTATAAAAACTAAAAGGTTTTGTTTGATTGCGGTTTTAGCCGTTCAAAAACCGAACCTAACCCAATGTGATTTTAGTTTGGATTGTAGATATTAATTTAGAATTTGATTTAATTTTAGATGTTTTATTTTTATTTATTTGAAGAATGATTTGTTGTACAAACTTTGTGTGTAATGAAATTCAGTATTTTTTAATTAAAGAATGATATTTTGTCATTTATAAATTTAGGTTTTATTTATGTTTCAAACCGACCAAACCAAATCGAACCAAAAATCAACCAAACCGATCAGTTAGTTGAAACCAACGATTCAATTATAGAACCTTAACCATTCAATCCGGATGGTGATTTACTTGCAAAATCAAACCAAACCAACTTTTGTGCACCCCTGTCTTCAGTAATCAATGCTCCCATGTTTCTCCTTTTTCTCATAAAGCAAAATTTGAATATTTTTTGCTTTTTAAGTAAAATTATATTAAAGAAACAAATAACATTTTTTCGACATACCTCACTATTGGAGGCATTTTACCAATGACTTCGGCCGACCCCACCAGTTATGTGCGAACTCTTAGGTAGCCTGCTAACTCTAGCTGTTCTATTTTATCTCTCACCTCTTCATTTTAAATTCAACTCAACCTTAGTCAAATTCAGGCTCTGCCATTACATCTAACTCGACCTCTCAAACTCATGTGTCTTGAATTCATGATGCATTAGAGTCCATGGTGTGGGGGTGTGTGTGCTCTCCATCAAGCCACCCGACTTCGGTCAAAGAAATGAAGAACATAACTCATTTATAAACTACAAAAACAGCTAGAAATAAAACTTACGGGCTTCAAGTTCCGCTCAACGAAGTTAGGGCAAAATATTTTTTTGTTGGTTTCGTCAATCATCATATTATATACAATATAGGAATCCGAACAAGATAGCATATCAAAAGTGATTGAGCTGGTTAGCCTAGATAATTTTACTTGATTTTTCTAAATTTTTGGTATTTCTCATATTTAAACTAATTTTTATTAAATTATTCATGCATTAACTTCACTTTGAATATAGTTATAATTGATTAGTGTTATTATATTATATAATTAATGTATATTCAAAAAAGAGAAGAACAAAATTCATACACTAACATTTTTCTTCTTAAATTTACGCTTTGCTTAGAAAAATACATTATAAGTTTAGAAAAATAAGTTTTATTAATAATTAAAATCAAATGCACTTTGATATGCAAATAGACCACATATATACTTCTTTAAAGTTTCATATGCATGAAATCTTGCGTAGGCATTGTCGCATTGATAATAAAAAAAATCTTGAGTTGGCTGTAGATCTCTACGATTAGATTGTTAAGAGCTCGCAAGAGAGTTTTATAATAGAATGGTATGCAATTAACTTCCTCCTCCTTTTCTTTTTTTTTTTCTTTTTTTTCTTAAATTTTTCCCACATATAATTAGATTTGATGATAATTAAATGTTTTTAAAATCTGCAAGTGTTGAAAACAGATACAATTATAGAGAGACTTTACAAAAACATATTTCTTATGTCATGATCCAATAAATTAAATATTAATTTGAAGTTATTTTTTTTATTTTTTGCATTGCCATGATTCCATAAATTACAGTTTCACTGGCAAACTGATATTTAGTTTGTACGCATTTCTCCGTTAATTCCTTAATGAAATTTCAACAATTATTATGTTGACTATCGCCTTTAATTTTGCACAAAATGAAGAAATGTAACATGAAACTGATTTCCCTTCTAGTTACTTATTCTTCATCACTCAAAAAAAATTTAAACAATTATTTTAAACAAAAACATCTCAATCTGACAGCGTGGACTCTTTAACTCGCTAATCTAAATCAACACGAACGTCACTACACCTAAAACATTAACCGAAAAATGAACAAGTGGAAAACCAAAATCTCTTTGTAACAACCATCACGAAGCACACAATGAAATGGACGAAGTTGTTGTAACTCATTGATTCACAGTGACATGAATGGAGAAAACTGAAAAGTTAAAAGAAATTAAACATTTTTTTTGGTCTAGCCACCCCGTTTCCCAGAGTTCGGACACATTTAAACTCTGCCGTCCAGACTAATCGGGGCTCGGAGTAGTGGCAATCCCCTAGCCAAGAGAGCGACTTCCCTAGGATTCGAATTAGGGAGTATACCCAATCGAACTTTAAAAGGGCCGAGTTGCCGACTCACCCAACACCTCTTGGTTAAAAGAAATTAAACATTTTGACAGTGCTCATTTTAGTTTGATTAGTATATTGCATGTTTTAATAATACTATATATTGATTAATAATATCTTATACTTTACAATCTATCAGAGACAACTACTTCAAGACTTTGAAATTTTCCAAGTATTTGTATGCTTATCAAAATTATAGCCACTGCATAGGAATTGGAGAATTGATTGATTGACAAAGGCTCAAATTCAGTTTCCACAAAATGTTAGGAAAGGAAAAGGCTATCAAATGTTAACAAAAAAAAAAAGCTATCAAATGAGTAGTTGAATGTAAGTTTTTAATTTCCAAAACAATAACACGATTACAAAGTATAAATTATGATATGATCTGATCAACATGAATTCCATTTTTTAGTGATGGGTGTATAATATGTATACTAATGTATCATATGACACATTTACAATCCGTCAATTCTGAATTTTATCCCTAGTTAAATGGAAGGAGAATCTCACAATTACATGAACAAAACACGAATTTGGCAGACGCAAATGGGAAGCAGTGACCACCGTTTGCAAAGGTATTGGAAGCCACTAATAGCTGAAAGAAACAGCTGATGTCTACCAACATTCACTCTGTTAATTGGTATCCATCTTGAAAATAACAACCTCGAAGCTATTGGAATCCAACAACTAAGAAATCATCGCAACTCTGTTCTTAGTTAATAATTAGATAGATGTATAAAAAAATATATACATTATTTCAAGATTATGTTAAATGTCAAGAAATATTAAATTTACAATATGATCTTTAATAAATCCTAACAGAATTGATCGTAAGCCTGCACTATTTATAGTGGCTTATCATTAATTTTCCAAATCACTATCTTCAGTGATATTTTGTTCCTGCGTCCCTTAACAAAATGTAACAAATTGTTAATCCTCGAAATCAAGAGAAAATGATCGTAAGTTCTTGAACTTAATAATATTTGAGTACTAAAATATGGCTGCAATTAGTTCAGAAGAAGAAAAGAACTGAAAATGATTAAAGATAATGATTTGAGAATTAACAATAAGTAATCATCACATTCAGTACAACAGCTCACATTATAATCCTTGATGATTCAAACCTTAATGATTCAGGGATACTATTGCAAAAAATTAAAGTTGTATGAGTATATTTCAAGAAAACTATTGGAAAAATAAACTCCAATACGAGTTTACACTGGTGTTTCACATTATAAAGCATCAGGATTCACTATTTTTACTATAATATATGTACAACAAGTGAGTTCGTGTTCCACAGAAGACGGGTATTCAGAAGAAAAACCTATACCCGATGTATCATGGTGCTATTCCTCAAATTCCGTAAACGTACCTGATCGTACAAGTGTAATCACGATCAATGCTTCTAATCTAAGTTAATATTGATGGAGAATTTTGATAAAAGCTGCGGTACTCCTGATATTATTTGTCCGTATGTCTGGAAAATAGAACAACATGTTTCAGACGAGAACCAAGTTGGTGTTTAAGCTTGATGATCTATAAGTGTAAAATTCAAGGAGATTAAACCACTTAGAAGGTACTTGTTTAATATCC
The DNA here is from genome assembly GCA_948243855.1 of Flueggea neowawraea. Lineage (NCBI taxonomy): Eukaryota > Viridiplantae > Streptophyta > Magnoliopsida > Malpighiales > Phyllanthaceae > Flueggea > Flueggea neowawraea. The sequence goes on along the minus strand of CAODLS011399927.1, from coordinate 6,623 downwards.
ATGCGATACAGAAAATGTCAGTTCTGTTCAATCCTGATAAAGAAATTTACCTTGTGATTTTCCTGGACCTGACACAATGGAACTGCAAGCAGTTTAAGGTTTTTCGGTACAATGAACTTTCTACTGACAGGTAACTTCACCAGGTAAAGCTTAACACATTCCTGTAAATAGCACAACCATAAGATGTTATGAATTTAACGCAACTTTAACTTCAAAAAAGCAGTATTGGTATGCATACCTTGGGCAATTTCACATTAGGGGGCAAGTACAGGTATAGCAAAGTTTCAAAATCAGGCCTCCACCACATCCCAAGGCATTCTCCCACCTAAATATTGAGCGAGAGAATAAATGAATGCCTCTTTTCATGTCAATTTGATATAACAATGCAAATCCATTATTGACAAGAAGCTTACATCCCAATCAGTTTCATCTTCCTTTGCACAGAACTTTCTCAAAAGCTTACGTTTCAATCCATCAATATCTGGGAAGTTCAAAAAATCCTAGCTCAGTTATCCTTGGAAAGGCTGATGAATCATTCATGTTGTCACTTTAAGGTTCATATTGTGAACAATCTTAATGTGTTTACCTGATTCACCAGGTCTCATGCGACCACCAGGAAGCTTAAAGACGGAATTTCTTACTTGCAACAGCAATATATGAGGGTGTTTGAATAATTCAACCTGATTAGGGAAAAAATTATAATTTCTGATCTATCCACATCAACGGCCAGTCAAAAATAATATACATTTCATTGTTCAGAAAGGGTCCACCCAGTTTTGTGCAAACTCACATTCTAAGATGAGAAAAATTAGGAAATCAACTATGGAACCAGCCTGGTAACGAACTCTAAACCCAAATTAATTATCTTGCAAGTGTGAATGATAAAATCTAAGAATCAAATTGAACCAGAAACAAAAAATTTCATAAAAGGCAACACAGAGGCCAAACGTTCTTTTACCCCATCACAATGCATCAGCAGCATAAAACCAAATGAATATTCCCAATGTGATTGAACAATATTTAGAGTTACTAAAGATATATAAACAGCAATTGGCGTGAGTTCTTTACAGATTCCATCTTCTGTAAAAACTCAAACACAACATCTGGGTGAGATGTGTCCAGCCTATCATGCAGCAACACGATGACAACAAAACTTAATGAATAATAAGGGGCTGAGATGTAGCCCAGCCTCACAGGAGGATGTTGACTGGTGAAGGGCAAAAGCTGTCAGCTGTCCACACCATCGCCGCTGAGATAACCGGCAACAAACAAAAATAGCCAACACCAATTTTTTTTTTCTCGCAACTCCAACCTATACTTCAAGGAAGACTATAACACTGAATACACTTGCCACCAACTATACATTACTTTATACCTCAAATTTAACACAGATTAGCACAAACGAATCCACGTGAAAATAATTTTGTGATGCGGAACGGGCCATAAGCTAGCTTACCAATTTGGTGTAGCCAATTGATGCAACATATAAAAAGAACAAACTAATGCACTTCGCAGCCAATCAATGACTCTCAGGATCAATTCTCTCAAAACCAATACCAATCTAATATATCCTTAGAAAAGCATCATCTAGCACCATAAAACTTCTCAGGAAAAAAATATATGAACACAGAATACAATCAGACGAAAAAGAATCAGAACAAAAGTGAGAATAACTCACCAGAATAACAGCTTCAACACACGTCCTCAATCCATGGGAATCATAACTAAAAGACAAATCAAACAAAAACCCAATTCAGCATACACCAAATAAAGACAGCCCATAAAGAGAAAACAGAAAAAACAAAACATACGAACAATCAAAATAAAAAAAAAAAGGCAAATACTTTGATTTCAGTCTTTGGACACGATCAAACAAAGTCTCGTCCTTGAAAGGAATAGCATCTTTGGATCCAAAATAGTAGCTACTAAGAGGGTATATGTCAATCACAAGTCTCTGTTGATGATCACTGTTGCTTTCGTGGTTGTTGCTAACAGGGACGATGTTCATACTGTCTTCACCCATGTTTGAGAATGGCGATGGTTTTGGTGGTGGAGTGGAGTGGGAGTTGGGGATTTTTAAAAGGATTGAAACGTGGCGGTTCCAGAGAGAACTGGATGGCGGTAAAAAAAAGTTGATGGTGGAACAAAGACCAGGACCTGGAAGGTAGTGGTGGTGATGTGGCGGTTGGTGAATGCGTGGTCGGTGCTTTGATGGGTTTCGAATTAATTTTTTTACACTTATTCTTTTTGCCCATAAGGGATTTGTATGCACAATTATACCAATATAAAACTTATCACAAAATATCATTTTTAAAATATCTTTTTTGACTGCTCTCTTTTTAAGGAAAAATGATATAAATAGTCTACTCTCATAACATTATATTACAATAGGTTTGATATGATTAATGTTATAGCCTAAATACAATAATAATATTTATTTATTAAGATAATATCTTTCAGCTAAGATTTTCAGTTCCAGGGATTTTAGCTCCTCGACGAGTAAACTCTTAAGTTATATTTAGTTGAGAAAATAATTTTTTATTTATATTTTTTTTATTTTGTTTTTATTTTTTAAAATAATATAAAAAATAATAAAAAATTTTAGTATTGTATAAACAAATTTTTTATTTTTATTTTTATTTTTTAATTTTTTATAAAAAATAAAAAAAATTCACAACCAAATAGACCCTTAGCATCTCATGTTTTAAGCTCTTTAGAAACTAAGAGTCAGTTTTTCAAATCTCATAGAGTTTTAAAAGAGTGGAGTGGTGATCCCGTTGCCTGCTCATCATGTTGGAGTTCCTCTTCCCAGGCCATCAATTGATTTCGGCTTGTTGGGTTTTTGCTGGATTTTTAGGCTTAAACTTTAATTTGAACCAGTTAGATCTGGCCATGTTATAACAATTAATATATTGTTGTATTATTATTCTACTATCAATATACACAGTAAATTTTTTATATAAAAATAGTTTTAAAACTAAACTAATTGTTTCTAATTGAGTAGTTATAACGAAATACAGATATTGGTAAAAAATTTCCGAACCCTAAAAAATATCTATTTTAATAACAATAACAGTAAAAACTCTCTAATAATTATTATGCAAAAAATATTTAATGGATAAGTGCAAGAACAATGTAATAGTCCGCAACATTGGTTTTATAGAATATTCAATGGAAAAAATTAAATAAAATATAAAATATTTAGACTTTTAAACTAAAATTTGTATATTTTTAACTCTATTTAGATAAATACAAAAGTCTTTTATAGATAAATGTAATAGTATTTTAAAATTATTATTGTCTTTTATATCAATGTAACATAATATATATATATATATATATTACTATATAGAGATATATTTTCTTAATACAGAACTTCAAAAATTTATAATTTATTATGATTTAGAGGTTATTCTCATATAGAGTATTCTTGTATACTAATAATATTCAGGTAAGAGAATATATATTTGTAAAAAAATTACAAAAAAGGTTTCCATGAAAATAAGTTTAGCTAAAGTAATTTATTAGAAAAAAATATTTTCCGCATATTCCAGTTCCTCTAAAATGAAATCAAATACTCCGAGTGAGAAACGTTTTCATGGGTTGGACTCGCGCAATTGGGCCACACATAAAAAAGTGAGTTAATTATGGAAAAATCACACATTTATTTTCATTAAAAATAAAAACATTTAAAAATAGAATCTACCAAACAGATTTTCATAATTGGAAACAAGGGGAGACCAAATTTTAAAAATGTTAAATCTGTAAATTAGTAGAAAACGCATCTAAATCAGCACCAAATCAAATTTAAATCAAACACTACCATCCAAAAAAACTCCTACAATCTCGGACAAAATCTGCAATATCAAATCGCGATCTGAATTACTTCCTGAATTTTCAAATTTGTTTCGATCAACAAGAAATTGTCGATATCAAATCGTGATCGCTATACTTCCTAAAACTTCAAATAAAATCATTCTACAACTTCGAATGCAATAAATCTCATCTCATCCTCAGTTTCGATCAACAACAAAACTTCAACTGACATCAAATCAAATAAGTTGCTTGATCCCTTCTATTTGGCATGATATGAGTGAAAGAACCAAAGAACAACCCAATCAACGCTAAAATGTAAATTAAATTATTTTTTAGAGATACATTTTGTTAGAATAATATGCTTAAAAATATTTATGAGTTTCTACCAGCTTTAAAAATTGTTGTGACCATCATGTCTCTCGATTTTTGTGCATTAAGTTCATCTACTAAGGTATTATCCACTCTGAGTCATGATCCCACATGATTTTTTTTTTTGAAAATGTGTCTCAATGGTTTGAGGAATGAATGTGTTTATAATCGATCATTGGTCTCAACTTGTAATACCCCTTCGAGTCGTGATCGGATTTCCTATAGTGTTCCGTTCAATCTTGTTTTGATCTTGGTGGTTGGAGTGTTGAGTGAAAGATTTGTTGGTTTTTTATGAGAAATTACTTGAGTAAACTATGTGTTACTCAAGTAATGTAGATGTCGATTACTCAAGTAGACTTAGGTGTTACTCAAGTAAGCCTGAACACGAAGAACACCTGGAGATGTGTTACTCGAGTAAGCGCGGGATCTGGGCAGGGGTCTATAAATACCCCCACCTGACTCATTCGTTCTCTCACTCTCATTTCTCTCTCTAAACACTCTCAATCCATCTCGGAGTCATTTCCGTTGGTTCTCTTCGTTCCATATCATCCCTTGAGGTAAGATTGAGTTTCCAAACTCTTTTTTACTTCATTTTCCATCATTCTTGCATGAATGTTCATATTAGGGTTTTTGAATAATTGTTCATAGGCTATTGCATGCGTTGTTTCTGTAAGAATGTTGTTAGGGGTTTGTTAGATTGTGGCTTTGGGAGTCTAAAGACACCTAGAGGTAGCCTAGATTCGTGGGAATCAAGGATGGTTAGAAATGGGTTTGAACCATTTCAGGTTTGGATGATTTATTGTCTTTGTTGAGTTGTTCTGATGGTTTTAACCATATATTTGGGTTCATGGGTTTTTTTATCGGCAATATGGGTGTTTGAGATCGTTTTTGATCGGTGAAATCCGGAGTTGGTTGACTTTAGAGATTTTTGGGTAGTGTCTTACTCGAGTAAGCACATTAACTTACTCGAGTAATCGACGTGTTGTCTTACTCAAGTAAACGAAATACTTACTCGAGTAAGCTGAGGTTGGTCTTACTCGAGTAACTGTTTGACTTACTCGAGTAAGTCACGAGTTACTCAAGTAAGATAGGGTCCTTTGAGACTCGTTTTGTAATTTTGCATTTTGTCGATTTCTGAGAGTTCAGGGACTCATTTGAGAATTCTGACTACTTAGAAAAGTTAGTTAGCTATCCTAGTATAGTCGAATGACTATTTTGTAATTTGTCAAGTCCCGGAGACAAGAACGTAATTTTGCAATGGTCGAGGATTAAAATGTAATTTTACGTAGATTCAGTATTTTGGATCTAGAATGATAGATTATCATTCGATATGGATCATTTGGTATCTTTTGAGAGTTCGTATCTGCATCTGCACTTCATACATCAGGTATTGTCACAGTACCGCATTTGAGTTTGCTTCTGATACATTTATCGATATATGTTTGCTTTGTTCAACTTCATGTTCGTGCCCGAGAGACCAGCCACCGACAAGTGGGGCCTGACGGGTGTTTGCACTTGGACTTCCAGGTGAGTAAATAGTAGTTTCAGACACATAGGCTGTGTCTCGAACTGTATATGTTTTTGGTTGTGTATAACACATATTCTGAAATTTGACTAATCTAATGATTGACTAATGATAAACTGATTATGTGTATTAATCAGGACTTTACTTTGAAATTGATATATATGTATTATATATCTCATCTCTCATTTTGATGCTTCTACACATACTCTGCTTTGATACTATTTATTAGTATGCTTTTGTTTTCTGATATGAGACACCTACTGTTACGAGGTAAAATGTGACCTTTGGTATACCAGCGCTTTGTTAAAACCCAGCTATCATGGTTGTTGATAGTCATGTGTCCTGATCTAGCACATGATTTGATATGGATTGTGGCAGAGTCCACATACTTTGTTATTAGTGCCACGCGCACGCCTTCTGTTTTGGTCCCATATATTTGTAAATGTATTTTGACTCTGAAAATGAAAATCGTTTTATACGCCTCTGAGTTTATGATTGCTTTGTATGCGAACCCTTTTGCGAAAGGATTTCTGAAAAGCTATTACATATGTATAGTGTGTATATGTATGTATGTTTAAATATATTTGCATGTGTAGTTTTGAACTGTTTTCAAAACAGTCTTTGTGAGGCACGTATGAGGCGATCTGGAGTGTTATTCGTCACTGGGCCCTGACCCCTTTTGTTTCTTTATTTACGTGATTCATATTGAGCAGGTTCACAAACTTTTGGCTTCGACAACTGTCAGCATCCATACTCCAGTGACGCATCTTTTGGTTAGTAATGCCTTTTTGTCTGGGCTCGTCTTTTGTTTTGTAGAGCTCTGCATCGGGATGTAGTTGGGTTACCGAGTTGCCACTTTGGCTTTTGTTTTATGACTTATGTTGTGTTCCTCATTATTACTTTTGATATATAT
>CAODLS011399653.1:0-10411 GCA_948243855.1 Flueggea neowawraea | reverse complement strand
CTCCTCGCTGATTCCCTCACCCTCCGCCACCACCTCCTCCTCCCCACCGATTTCCGCCTTCTCGTAAATCTTCACCAATCTCTGCTCCGCCTTCTTCAACAGCTTCTCGTACGCCTCGTGCATTTCGTCCAACTGCATTATTGTCTTGTACATACTCTTTTCCTTCTCCGCCTTCTGCCGGCACTCTTTTTCCTTCTCCGCCAAATGCGCCCTCCACTCCAGCCTATTCACCTCCGTCGGCCGAGGCGACAGCACTATCTCCTCCAGCTGCTTCGCCAGTCCCGACTCGATCTCCCCCAGCTTAGCCTTCGCCGTGTCTACCGTCTCATGGTCGGGTCGAGGCCCCAGCGTCCGGAGCACCGACCGAGTCTGCGCGACATCAGAGATAGCCGTCGTCATGGATGCCAGAACTTTGGGGTTCGTTAAGTGCGGCATTTCGGAGAGAATCGGCGCCGCAGGACTCCGGGGGGCAGGCTGCTCGATATCGAGAGTGGAATCGGCGTCCGATGCGGCAGCGGAGGGGGACCTGGGGCCGGGAGAAGGGATTCGGGCCATGACGTAAGAGAGAATGGGGAAGTTTTTGGGGTTCGGATCCATCTCGAATTTGATTTGATCGGAATCAGGGTTTTCTGGGAAGAGAAAAGAGTGAAATTTTCGATCTTTAGAAGAGAGGGTGTGTGGTCTGTGGGCGTTGGCAATGGAAACGATGAGCGGAGTTAACCGTCGGTTTAGTTGTGGATAGTGAGGAAGAAGTGGAGACTTTTGCGTCGATATCGATATGACGTGGAGTTCGATGATGTGATGTCACTCTCTGCTTCGGTCAATAGTTTGGGATTAGTTTCATCTGGAAAATTCATTTCTATTTTTAAGTATGATTATTTTCGTGCAAGAAAGAGGTTTTGTCTTATTCATTGATTAGAACGATTCTTTATCAAGGAAATTAGTGACTGCAGTAGTGATGAATCATATTCCATTTTCTTACTCTTGAGTAAGAATCCTGAATTGTATTAATCTAAGTGCTGACATAAATATATAATAAAAATTTAATTTTAAAATACTAAAGTAATGAATTTATTACCAACGGAGGCGTGAGTACTAAGGACTTTCGTTCCTCAAACAAGTGATTAGAATTTTGAACCTATCTCTCATGAATAAAGCAAACCTTATTGATAGAAAATCTACCATTTATCTTCTGTAATCCAATCGAGATTAATTCCTGTAATCGACAATGATGCTTTGTGAGAAACAAAAAAAAGTAATGAATTAGTATTAATACATAGTAATTAAATTTGTTAAATTTAATATGTCTGATTATAATTTTAAATTAAATTTTATTTAATTCAACTAATAAAATTAATTGGAAGAGATTATTTTAATTGATTCTAAAAAAATATAATAAAAGAATAGGCTAGAGCCTCTCTTTGTCTCTGTATAGCTTTTTCCCTAGTACTGTTCTTAGTCAATTTTATTCCTCTTTAATTCATGGTTATCTAGATTATGTCTTGGCCATTGCCGTTATTTCAAAGGACTGACAACGACATTCGACAGTCACTGCCAGATGACAATCAGGGACAATGTTGGTAAGCAGTTTCAGGAAAGAACCAGACTAATAAGTGTGCATGGCCTTCTGAGATTGCTCAAGTAAACTTAAAGAAATTTCTACCAATGATCCGATTTAGAAAAGACCACAAATTTCAATCGCTTCAGTATGTGAAGGAAAGTACCTTTCATCAACTTACGATTAAACAAGTTACATCAACAAATCGTTGTAAGTAAATCATATCAGCATCTTCATCCTCAACCTGCTACAGAAGAAGCCAACACATGAAACTGCAGTGGTTGTGCCTTATAACCTGCCATATCACCTCGTCGTGTTGTATCTCTCTTCTATTTTAGTCCCGATTGAAGTGGAGCTTCCAATTTTATTTGGTAAACAAGCTCCGAATGCAGAGAGGGGATTTTGGGATTTATGGCGATCGTTTAGGTTGTATAAATAAATCATAAGGCTAGTAGATATATCCGGAATTGTTTGCTACAAATTTCTTCTCTTTTTAAACTTACCAGAAGAACTTTTTCTTGCCGTGGAAACCTCGACATACAAGCCGCAATTCCAAACTTTCAGAACCACGCCGCCGCTGCCTCATCACTCCGCCCCTATCTTCGCCTGGAAGGGTGAGACCCTCCATGAATACCGGAGGTGCACGAATCGAATTTGTGCACCTGATCAGAAGGTGGTTGTTCGCAATTTTTTGTCCACTTCTTTGGATTGGAATAGATCTGTATTTTCAGTAATGTTTTGGAAAATCACAATTGTGTTTTGGAAAATCAGAATTCCTTTTTATAAATCTTCAAGTTGGTCACAATTCAAGAAGGGTTTAATCCGTATATACATCACCATATACAAATATATTCTTATTTCTTAAATCACTTTGTTTCTCCCAACAATTTCATGGTCATCTAATTGCAGATTCTGTCTTTCTCGGCCCGGCAATGGCCGTCTCTTCCCTGCTTGTACTTTCCAATGAACAATGGACCAGACGAAAATAAAAGTAGGCAGTTTCAGGAAAGAACAAGAGACTCAAAGGTTTACATGGCCTTCTGTAATTGCTTGAAGTAAACTTAACAAGAAATTTTGACCAATAATGCAATTCAGAGATGACAGCAACAGAAAGTACCATTCATTATTGTAATATTTGGAGGGGAAGGGGGTGGGGGGGACACATCAATAGAAGCGTTGTAAATCATATCAGAGACTGGCCTAGGACGTCTACGGAATTCTAAGTTGCTCTATATGGGAAAAAGCTTCCTTTCTGACAACATAACTTGAAAAAATTAACTCACTGTGATATTTCTTTCATGCCCAACTGAAATCATTTCATAAATCTAATCCAGGCATGAGGTTGATGCCGCTGCAGCTAGAAGTTAGATACATGACTCCCAGCACGCTACGTTGCAATAAAAAAGAACGATAACAGAAAAGGAAAAAAATGTTATAACATCTCAAAACGTTGCCTTCAGCCTTTGAGAAGCCTCTTCATCCTCAACCTGATATAGAAGAAGTAAATACATGGTATAATTATATTAGTAGTAAACTCATATTTGAATCCAGTTCCCAATTTCAGGGGTAAAATCTATTAATAAATATTAGTTCCAATAAAGAACTAACAGCAACCAAATTCCAATTTTAATTTTCCTTTTATATCACATAAACTAAACCAATCAGCTCAGGTTTCTTAAATATTGAGACAACACAGTTGCCCTGATGTGGCCTTAACATTTTCTTAAGTTTCTAATTCACCTGGTGGTTTCAAGTCATTTTCATATAAAGGAAAAAACCCAATAATGAAATGTCTAATGGACCAAGCAACATTGAAATAGCAAATACTAACCTCAACCAGCACCTGCAATCTCTTTTTCGATTTTCTAGGTTCATCTTTTAATTTTCCATGTGTGGACCCTGACTTGCTTCTTGCTTTCTTTCGATCAACTAGGTCTACATCTTCATCATCCTCAGGTGCATCATCTACATAAAATATCATAATCATCAGAATTGAATATTCCTCTCCTGCAATGACGATTAATGGGGGTAAACAGTAATTCAGAAAGAAAAACTATTCAAATTTACAACCAATTATCTCAAAGGCAAAAGATTTAGAGAATCAAATTTCTTAAGCAAGTAGCTTTGACTTGAAACATCGACACTCAACCAACCAATTTCAGTGTTCATACAAATGTGCACGGAGGTGCAGCATAAGTTGTAGGCTGTTGCATTCACATATATTCATGTGGAGAATAGAATGAAAATAAAAATGCCCTGACTTCACTGTAACAACACCAAATCCACAACAAAATGGACCAAAGATTTACCATTATTCTCAAAAGAATAATCAATTCTAAAGTTGCCAAAATCTTCTATATCACCTTCTTCTTCTTCAAGATCATCATCGGCTTCAACATATTCTACTTCTGGTTCCTGTGTATTCACAATTTTTTCAGACAACATAAACACAAAATATATTTCCTTATTAATCAACACCACATGGCATACCTCTTCTTCTTCTTCTTCCCCAACAAGTTCATTCGAGTCAAGTAGTTTGTCCCATTCCTCATGTGGATAGTTATATATCTCACCGTAAACACCTTTCTTGAGTCGTTCAAGCAATTCTTTTTCAATACTCTGCAATAGTTTTAGGAAGAAAGAATCAATGCCGAGCCCAAACATATATCAGGTAAATATATCTAAATTTAAGGAATCAGAACCTTATTTAGAACTGCAGCTTTTTCGGCCTTTTCTTCCCTTCTAGCCTCTCTCTTTTTCTCCTTTCTAGGGTAGTCATTATCTTCTCCCTATTGCCACTAAGTAAAGGAAAAAAATAAACACAAAGAGAAGGTAAAAGACAGATCTTTGGTACCACAAAATAATTAGAACAAGAATAATCAAATTACAGAAAGGTATTTGAATAGAAAATTTTTGAATCATGAATCAACAGCTATAATGACCATAAAATTCAATGTCTTAAACAGTTTCCACTTGCTGAACTCCTCCAAAGATTATCAACCAATGACACACAGTTTACTGAAGCTGTAAGTTATCAATTTGTAACAGAGTAATCATTTAATTCCTTACTTCTTACCATTATAATCTCTGCACAATTTCGCACTTGGAACTTTCATAAATATATAACAGGCAACGACTAGTGACTGAAATATTGCCTAAGCTACGGAGAGAGAAACAAGCAAGTAGATTTGACATGATATCACTAATCAACCAAGCCTTGTAAATAGACAAGCAGCAACTTCATTAATCAATCTATATTAATCAATCTATATCTTCACACTCGAAAGAATCCAACTAAGAAGTTATAAATAATTACTAAGTACCAAACATTGAACGAAATTCCTTAATAAACTGCATAAATTGTGAGGGCAAAGGAAGTCACTCAACCTTGTTTTCAAAGCAAGCTTTCTCATGCGAATACGCATCTGAGTCATTTTTGTTAGCCGCTGTTTGATCTTGTGTACAAGAAGCTTTGTCCAGTACATCTTCAAATTCAAAACAATATTAAAGATATAAAGTTTATCAAATTCAGTCTGGAATCGAGACAATGATAGCACCATCATAATAAAAGTAAGAAATGATACCATATGCTTGTCAATAATCTCGAGGGCTTTCTCATAATTTCTTGGCAATTTTACCCTCTCCCATAACTGATTGGGTTTATGCGCTCTTTCTATGGTTTTCATGTATAAGTAGAACACACTTATGCATCACCACAATATAAAGAAACTTGCAGTTAATCGCACATCCAGCTATCAAAACAGAGACATAATTCGCTTTGAATACCAAAGCAAGTACACAAGATATACTTAGAAACTCAAAATTCAAACACAAATAATGTCAACTACCTCCACAGCAATCTTATTAGACCACTTCAGAGCCTAAACAAGCAATTCTACTAAGAACATCATGCTAAGATGTAATGCCACTCTTCAACAGGCAGAGAAATCTTTAATTTCGCTAAATCAAATAAATACACCTAATTTCGCACCAGGTATGTTCGCATAAAAAGCTGAAACATTTTCTAAATCACCGGAAACAAATCCCTCATTGCATGCAAAGTTTGCATTTCATTACCAAAGTGAAACCACTTTCTCCCAAAGAAAAAACTAAATTACATACTAGTGGGCCATAACACTTCCAGCAGTTCTAAATTGAGATTGGTTATGATCAAAGACATACATACATACCATCATGGTCCCGGATAATAGCATAACGACTATTAGCAAGAGGGCAGGAGCTACGATTACAAATCCCAGTCACATTATACGGGTTTCTACAAAAATTCCCGGTTGTGATCCTGCAAAATCCAACAAAAATACAAAACCCATCCTTAAAACCTAAAAATTTCATAACCAAAAGCCGAAATAAAGCAAAATTAGACAGTAAAAACGAAGTTCTTGCGGAAGATGAACAGGAGAAGGAATAAAGCTACTGACTTGGCCATGAAACTGCAGTGGTTGTGCCTTATGACCTGCCATATCGCCTCGTCGTGTTGTATTTCTCTTTTAATTTACAGTTTTCCGATCGAGATGGAGCTTTCAACTTTATTCGGTAGACTTTGTTTTATTCTACAATAAGTTTCTAATAGTGAGCAGAATTAGGGGTTTAGGGTTTATGGTCACCTTCTATGGTGGCTATTGGTGATTCTAAACAGAGGCCAAGGTGACGTGGCCGTTTGCGATTTAAAAATGACGGACAAATAAATGCCAAGGTCAAGATCAATAGGGTTGAAGGTCGAATGATTTCGTGCCACGTCATTTTCTTTGGGAAATTACATAAAGTTTTGTTTCGTTTCTGATTTTACAAAAAAAAAACTTACGCATGGAAAGTAATGAAGACTGGTACTTTGCTTCTTTAACAGCCGGCCATATTATTATTTTTTCACTTTGAGCTAGGTTAGTGCACACCAATAACTATATAGTAATACACATTAAGGACTTGTTTGACATGAATCAGTGTGTCAAAATGAATCACAATACACATAATAAATAAAATTAACGGGTTAAAATTAGAGTTAAACTGGTTCGAATCATAAACTAATCCGTTTATAAATTAAATATATATAAATATTAATTATATGAGACACGGTCACAACTCCCACGCGGTTACCCCATCTCCCAAAACCTAAACCTAATTTTCAGCCGCCTCTCTCAAGCCTCATCTCTGAGTCTCATTCACAGACTCTACTCACTCTTCGCTGGCCTCACCCTCTCACAGTCATAGCTTCGCCGTCGCCGCCCCTCTCACAGACGCTCACTCACCCTCTCCAGCAGCTTCGCCGCCTCTCTCACTCACCCTCTCACACTCACTTCACCGCCTCCGAGGTCGATTGAGGTAAGCGCCAAGGTTGTGTGCGGAGATGCCAGAAAAGGAGGGTCGCAAGAGGATGCACATTCCCTTCGTTTGCTTCATCATCATTACTTGCAGTGGAGATTTTCGAATGCTAAAGCCGAGGCTTCTGCTCAAGCTTAGAGAAGAGAAACCGAGGTATTTCTCCGCTGAGTTGAAATCTGGGGATAGTTCAGGGAATATATGAATTTGTTATTGATTTTTGTTTGTTTTGTATGGTGGTAGAGACTGTTGCATTCACTTGGTGTGAGAATTTCAGAACTATATGATTCAGTGAAGAGTAAGCGAATTGAGCTTAGCCTTTTGCGGCAAACAAAGACTGTGTCAACGATTCTCGAATCTCAGGTAATAATAAGGCATCTTGTTATTTGTGAATTGTCAAATTAGCTTTACCTAGAATAAGAATTAATGGAACTTAATTGTAAAAGTTGAAAGAAAGAAAGAAAGAAAGAAAGAAAGAAGCCTATGCTAAAAACTTACAACAATTTGCCCAAGTGAAGGAACATAAATTAGATTGGAAGATTAAATCGAGTTTTCAAGGAATATTTATAATAAGTGGTATTGCATTGGGCTTGTGTAGTGTAATTCTCAGAGAAGGCTAGATTATTGTGTGTTTCGTTCCCAACGGGATAACTTTTGAGTTCTTTTAAAGATCTTACCTTATGTTTTTAGTCTAAAATTTAAAAGAACATGTATTAACTAGAGGTGACTCTGTTCCAAAATAATTTTCTTTGAAGAACTAATTTTGCTGTTAGATTGTTACAGAAAGCAAAGTTATTCTTATGACTAATGAGGTTATTTTTTCTAGATGTAGTATATCAATGGTCAGACCTCGAAAGGGACTATTTAAGATCATTGTGAGAGGCAACCCAAGCTTTGATGTTTAAGTAGTTATAAATAATGGTAATCATTTTTTGTTATACATACTGGTGCCCTGGATACCATAATCTTAATCAATGTTCTCCTTTTTGTGTAAATGATGAACTCTTTTTTTTTTTTCTATAGAAGCAAGCAAATTGGAGGTGGATGAACTTTGAAATGATGTTGTTGTGGAGCTATCATTGCAGTATTCTAAAGCAATAAATGAAATTAATCTTAGTTCATCTTCATCAACTTCTAAAATTTTAGTATTATTTTGAACTATTAATTTAAGATTCTATATGAACTTTGAATTTGTATGGACTTTTATTTTATAACTTTGTATGAACTTTGTATTTTTGGATATTTATTTGTGTATGAACTTTGAACATTTTATTTGGATTTTTTTGTTAATTTTAATTGTATTTTTAATTTGAATTCTATTGGAATGGGTCAAATGGGTCATAAACAGGTTAAATGGGTTGTGTGTGCAATTGTTTTACGAGTTAAGTGGGTTAAACGAGATGGTGGGTCGTGTCAAATTTTAATAAAAAACACAACCCATTTAATTATACGGGTTAGTCGTGTTGTGTCGTGTCAACCTGTTTACTAATCGTGTCGTGACAACCCGTTTATTAAATGGGTTGTGTTTGTGTTGACACAAATCGTGTCACTAGAGTGGATCGACACGACATGAACTCGACCCGCCAATATGTTTTGCCACCCTTAGGCATGAGTAGTATTTTATGTAGTTTTTGTAATGATTGATAATAATTGTATAGTAAAAAAGTAGAGATAAAATACGTCTTTTTAGTAGATGTTAAATACACAAAACGCTAAATGTTGTGTTTGTCAAATGAGCCCTAAGAAAGAATATGTATGATTCAAGAAGTGAATTGTTCAAATCACTAAACTTTAATCAATGAGGTGTTGGCTCAGTGATTATTAAGGGTGTCAAAATGTGTTGTCGTGTCGACCTACCCTAGTTAACATGAACACGACCCATTTATAAAACAAATCGACATAATACAACACGATTATGAATGGATTGAAACGACATGACACGAGTAATCCATTTAATTAAACGGATCGTGTTTTTTATTAAAATTTGACACAACTCATTTAACCTGTACAACAATTACACACAACTCATTGGACGCATTTATGGTCTATTTAACATTCCAACATAATTCAAATTAAAAATGCAATTAAAATTCACAAAAAAAAATTCTAATGACATGTTCAAAATTCATATGCAAATAAAGATCAAAAAATACAAAGTTCATAGAAAGTTCATACAAGTTCGAAGTTGATACAAAATCTTATTTCAATAGTTCAAAATAATACTAAATTTTAGAAGTGGATGAAGATGGACCAAGACAATTAATTTCATTTACTTCTTCGGAACACTATAATGATAGCTCCACAACAACATCATTTGAAAGTTCATCCACCTCCAACTTGTGTGACTGATTGTGAGAGGGTAAGTAGTGAGAGAAGCGGCGAAGCTGCTGTGAGAGGGTGAGAGATAGCCGGTGAAGCAGTGAAAGGGTGAGAGGGGCAGCGGTTCTGTGAGAGGTAAGAGAGAGGTGGCAAAGCTGTAAGAGGGTGAGTGGTGAAAGAGGTGGCGAAGCTATGAGAGGGTGAGAGAAAGGCAGCAAAGTGAGTGAGTACAGTCTGTGAGAGGGTGAGACTTGAGAGAGGCAACGAGAGATTAGGTTTAGGTTTACATTTAGGTCACAAAGATCGGAGAGTTCGAGAACTCTTTTGGAAATTCTGACTATTTGGAATAGTCGTTTGTATATTCTCGAACTCGAAGGACTAGTCTGTAATTTTACGAGATTCGGGGACTAAAGTGTAATTTTTTAAAATTTGGGGATTAATTTGTAATTTTACATAGATTTGATTTTTGAGTCGTAAGCGCTAGATCTTAGATCGCAATAGAATTTCTGCTGCCAATAGCGTCTGAGTCTGCATTTGCATTAGATACATATTCTGTCATGCCACAATCACCCTATCTGAGTCTGTTGTACTCTGTTTCTGTTGTCAACTTTGTTTGACTTTTGAGGCGACCAACCATTCATCGGTGGACTGTGATTTGGAGTATTGGCTCGGCGTCCAGGTGAGTGCGATGTCGACTTCAGATACATAGGCTATGTCTTCTGAAAATTATATGTTTTTGATATGTCTGGCATAAATCTAAAATCGGTGTAATAACGGTCTGACTATTAATAATTGATTTGTGCGATTAATAATCACACCTAGTATTGGATTCTGATATGTAATAATAATTACATATACTCTCTGAAAATGAACTCTGTTGCATGATTGTCTGCTATACATATGGTTGATAATATTTATTATACTTTATGTTATTGTTATTATCATTATTTATGTTAGCATAAATATTGTGATAATACGATATTTGTTTGGTAAGTAATCTGTACTATGTCTGATAATTTAAAATATCGTATTATGTTACATAATACATATTATCTGCCTCTGTTAATATATATAAATATATATGATGTATGTACAATTACGTACATACCCTTTGTAAACAATTTATGCTCTACATACCGCCTGCTATATATATATATATATATATTGGGATTAGGAACACCTTGCTACGAGGTAGCGTAG
>CAODLS011399197.1:0-11800 GCA_948243855.1 Flueggea neowawraea | reverse complement strand
GACACGGACACGGCCGTGGCCAAGGCCATGCCCGCCCAGTTCTCTTCTCTTCTGGCTCCAATGAATTACACGGTCAATCCCACACCCGTGTAGATCCCCGTGTCAGTCCAACAACTCTTTTTCCTTCACAAATCCGTCATTCTTTGGCTTGTATCACTTCCCATAAGGTTTTGACTTCAATTTTGATCAAGAAATTCACTCCAATCTCAACATATTTTTATTCTAAAAATATATTATATATATTTCATTGGATAATTGGTGCGTATTTTTTTTATATCTTTATAAAATTTCAATTATTTAGATTAACATGAAAATAGAATGTTATTTATTGTGTATAATTTTTAGCTTATCAAGTAATGAAATTAATAATAAAAAAGTAGTCTTTAAACGTAATTATTTTTCCTTTGAACTTATTTATAAGATGATTTGCTTTCATAATCGTTTATTAAAATATTAAAATTCTTCAAGGTCCGAAAAAAATATCTTTTTTAATAGTATGCTTTTAGAATGTTCACTATCAATTTTCGTGTTGGTGATGTACGTACCTATTTAGCCATATGTATATTTTTATTTTCCTCTAATATTTAAAGGAGGAAATAGTTCTTTTCTTACAAAGACTAGATAAGATCCTACTAACGTATAATGAAGAAAAAGTTAACATAAAATACTACAGTCGTTATTAAATTCAGTAGAAAAATATTCCTTAACAAGTTTTACAATGGCCCATGCATCATTTTGAAGAAATGGAAGATCGTTCTACTCCAATTCGAGAAAAAATATATTCCTCTTGAATATAAATTGAAAATCGTTAACACCAACTAATATAGAAAATAAATTCTAGAAAGAAGCATAAAAACGAAAGATTATAAGATCTTCCATAGAAAGAAGCCTTTGTAGGGACAGCTTATTTTTGGTAAAATGCATTAACTTTGATAACATGATAGATTTTGCTACATTAATTTGTTCAATATTATCAAATTATCACGATTTTTTTCAAGAATTTCACCGTCCATTTCTTACATGAAAAACAACTGTCCAAACAAAAACAAAAGTGGAAATATTTTTAGAGATACCCATATCTTATTTCATATTATATATATGCTGTCATTGTGACAATTGTACAAAATTCTTTGTACCATTGACACTATCTAGCTTGAGAGTTGAGAGTAAAGCACCTCCTCCCACTATAAATCATGTCTGAGAATTTATCAAAACAGAACAAAAACTCAACAATGGGTGGTCAATCTTTTGAGACCCCAATTCCTATGCTAAGAGTCCAAATTATGCTGGTTGATAACGATGCTACCAGTCTCTCTATTGTTTCTTCAATGCTTAAATATCTAGTAGACAAGGTATACAAAATAAAATTTTGATTTCCTCACTTCTTTTTATTAAATATATGATATATGCATATTTTCAATTTAAATTGCATTAAAAATTTGTGCTTAATTAGTGAATACGATGACAAAATAATTGCTCAAAATTAACTGTTAATTTCTTTTCGTTAATTAAAAGAATTGATTCGATTGCAAATGAGTTAAGTCTTCCCCCTATTTTTGATTTTCATAATGATTTAACGTCCCTCTTTTTGTCAATCTTATTTACTTCTTGCTACTACCCACATGCAATAGATCTTAATGTCTTTTACATAGGAATGCGTTTTTGTTATACTCCAAGATATTATTAATTGGATCTAATTAGTTTTTTTCCCCTTCAATATGAAAAAGCTTTTATAATTCATATCGTTTTGTGATTTCTTGAACCGACGTATATATTCAAATTACCAAGGTAAAAAAAATTCGAAATTTTCATAATTAATTTATATGCCTGATCACATTTTGTTTTGTTAGTTCTTTAGGTTTTTTTTCTGTTTCAAATCGCATCTAATCTTGGCAGGGGAAAAAGAATCAATCACTTTCCCTCTTAATTGATGTTTTAAATCAGTAAAATTTTGACATGAAGATTACTATGCACTTTGAAAAATGCACTCGTACGATTAGGGTTTCTAAGTGACACCATCAATCCCACATTTCATTCGTTTTAGTTTCATTTCTGTCAACTTGGATGATGATACATATGCTTGTTAAGATCTAAGGTTTCATCTGATGCTGTCTTTCTTATTGCATGTCATGTGTAACAGAAACAATGCTGCAACTTTCAGTTGTCACTGTGAAAAGCCCACTGGAAGCTTTAGCAACACTTCGAGTGAACCAAGGTTTATTTGACCTAGTTGTTTCCGATCTCCACATGCCTGAGATGAACGGAAATCAACTCCAAAAACGAGTCAACGAAGAATTCAAACTTCCTGTAACGAGTGCGTACCCGCACAGCCCTTCTACATAGATCGTCAGATCAAACATGTAGTCGTAATCAGATTCTTTTTCACAGACACAACCTATATTGTTGCTACAAAGATAAAGTTTTCTTTTTTTGATGAATTAATAATTTGTTTCTAATTTGAAATGCAGTAATTTCATCAGATGACAAGGAACAAGTGATACTAGAGAGTTTACAAAGTGGAGCTGTGTTGTACGTTGTAAAACCTTTGAGTCAAGATGACTTAAGAAACATATGGCAATATGCAGTGGCGGCGAAAAAGGGTCAAAGCGCAGTCATCGAAGAAATTAGAAGCATTAATCAATTGGGAGAGTCTTCATCATCATCAGATCATGAGCTTCCGAATTTAGTATCTAATAATAATGGTGGAGACATAAATTCTGCAACATCAGTGACTGAAGATAGAAATGATGTTGCTAATAATAAGGATTCTGGTAATAAAAAGAAGGGAAGAAAAAGAGGTAGGGATGACCGGGCTGATGATGATGAAGATGATGAGGATACTCCTGTTGCACCCAAAAAGGCAAAGGTTGTTTGGACTAATTCGCTTCATAATCGATTCTTGCAGGCCATAAACCACATAGGACTTGAAAGTAAGAGTTTTTTAGTTAAAATAAATGACTTAAATGCGCAATTCAATCTTATCATCAATATATGTTTTTATGTAATAATTTTTGTTTTTAAATCATTTGCAGAGGCTGTTCCAAAGAAAATTCTTGAATTCATGGGTGTGCCAGGATTGACTAGAGAAAATGTCGCTAGCCATTTGCAGGTTTGTGTATAAGGCTTGATTTCAATACTATAATACTATAGGCTTACTTGGTTGAGGAATCAATGGGTGAAAAAGTGCAACTTTTGAGAAGTTAAGAATTTTTTTTATTTGATTAAATAAAAAAAATTAAACTTATCAAAAAGTCTATCATTTGACTTTCCCTTGACATTACAAAATAACTTATTGAGTGAGGGATAGAAAGTCTAACTTTTTGACTTTTAATTACGACAGTTTTACTAAAATACCTTAAAAAAACCCTAATGTTACCCTAGAAAAAAAATCCTAGTTAGATTTCTTAAAACTTAAGTTTAGAATTTTGTTTTTATATCCTATTGAATTAGATTTATCTTTAATAGAACTACTTATTTTTGTTTGAATAATTTATTTGAAAACTTATGATATTGAGATATTTTAAGCCTTTATTTGGTATATTATTTATTATTTTTTATAGAGTTTGATAATAAAGGTATTATAAACATTTATAGCGAATCTCCTGAGAAGTTAGATTACCCACCAAACACAGAATATCAAATTTCTTGGGACGTTATTTTTTCAATCAAATACAATTAGTATACACTTCTCAGGAAATTACTTTTTGGGAAGTTGAACCAAACAAGCCTTATGTTATAGAACTATTTTATCTTACTCTTTTTTTTTATTATTAGATAAGTTCATAGATCTTACTTAGTAGCACCCACCTTACTTCTTTTTTTTTTTTCAAGTCTACCTACTATCGCCTAATTACCCATATTTAACTTATCTGAAGCATCTTATCCTTGATTATGAAATAAAAACTGAAAATTGTTACTAGCTAGTACCCTGTTAGAAAAGTGATATTAATTGTGGGTATATATATTAGATAGTTACTGAATAGGGTTTCAACCCTACTTGTTATAAATGTTTGGCTTATTTAATTTAAAATAATGAAATTTGGATTAATTAATAAATTTGTCCCAAACTCTAAATGGTATAACAATTTTGTCATTCGTTTGTCTTCCTTTAGTGTTTTTTGTTTAGCAGTTGAAGTGGCAATTGAGGTAGTATCCCATTTAGCTGCCATTTGAAACCACCTCAACTATCACGTCAAAAGTTAGATAAAAAATACTAATGAAAAATAGACGAATGACATAATTGTTACACGGTTTAAATTTCATATATCAATTTGCCAAATTATAAATTCATATTTTTTTAATTAAATAGGCCTAAATCTTTTTGTGAAGCAATTAGGAAATTAAAGAGAATAAATAAATTTTCTATGAGTTAATTTATTAATGAAACAATTGATTCAATGTGCAGAAGTATCGGCTCTTCCTGAAGCGGGTTGCTGAAAAAGGTGCTTATTCAATGAGAGCCTTCTCTGAGAGGTCTCTACGTTCAAACTTCCCAACAACTCCTTCCTTTCAGTTCCAAGATTTTCAATTTGATCAACCGCAGTTTCCAGGACATCAACCAGTCCTTCAACCAGGATACGTCGGCAATACCACTGCTTCCAACTTTGCTCCCTCACGTTTCCCTCATCAGGAACCTCCAAGGACTAATTGTGTGCCCACTCAGTACCTTTACGGACAACCTCGTTTGCCTGGAAACTCGTCAGGATTTCAGCAACCATCTTTTGGTAATCCTAATCCATCTTATGAGGCCAATCGCTCTGGGTCTGGATTTCAATCGGGTTATCCTGGAACTAATTCGTGGCCACAGGGGGGCATGCCTTATGGTCGTATAAATGCTAATGGTATGATGAATAATGCTAGTCTAATGCCACCCCACCAACAACAAGGTCAAGTGAGACCATCAAATTCTGGATTTGGCTCAATTGAAATTGGTAGTATTGATGCTGGCTATGCTTCAGGATTTTGAAATATGGGAGCTGTGAATAATACTTCCAATCCACCCCTGAATGCTAATAATACTGGAATGCGAATGGGTGGTAACGAACATCCTGTTGGAATGGAACAGATGCAGGTCAATGGAAATCAACGACCAACTTGGTTTAACAATTCTTCTGGTCATGGCCTCATGAATGGAAATTTCAATAACAATGTGAACAATGTTGCACCAACTAATGGTACTTTTGGCTACTCGACTCCAGGAGGACCGGGTGCTATTGGTTTTGGGAATGGAAACCCAATGCCACAAGCATTTAACAGCTTCAATCAAGGAAATGGTTCAAGGCCTCCATCTCTGCAGCAACAACAACAATTTGGTCCTAGAAATGGAGCAAGACAAAATTGCTATAACAATTCTACCTTCGGTGCCATTTCTAATCAGAATCAGCTGCAACAGGGTGGAGTTGACCTTGGTGGAAGTCTCTTTAATTCCAATAACATTCTGGTATCTGATAAATGCAATCATTATTATTGAATCCTTATTTTTTAATTTTTATTTATAACATTATTTATTCTTAATTGGTGATTCTGTGGTGTGTATAGCAACCAGGTGTGGCTTCAGGAATTCAAAACGTTAATGTCCTTCAAAACTTTGGCCATCCTGAAATGAACCCCCAATGAGTCAAATCTTAAATACTGGCAATCCAAGCTCATATAACGTTCAACAGAACACTCATGGGCAGGCATGCTTGTTAATGTTGGACAATTTTTTTTTACTGTATTTGATGGATAACAACTAATTAGTCCTGGATTTCCTTGCTTGAAGCTTCAGGATGGAGAACAAGTGGTGAACACTGGCTTCATTGGCAACCGAGATTCACATGACGATTATCATCCAATCTTTAAAGCAAACCTAGATTTGATTGAATAACAATGTTTAATATCTTCTTTAGTAATATTATTCAACTTGCTTGTAATTAAATTTGTTGTACTTTATATTGTTTAGCAACAAAGCACTGAAGGGCTTATAGATTCTGTCGAGTTACATGACATATTCCCCATGAACAATTGCCCACCAGGAACTGAGGTATGTTAATTTTTGATGCCCGATATATTTTAGTATGAGATAAATTCATTTAAATGCTTCATGCCCGATATATTGAACTGAAGAACTGTTGAGCTTGAAAATTATCTGACAATATTTAATGTTGTTGATTTTTTTGCAGAGCTGGAGAGAGGACTTCATGGATACCTTATTTGACAATGACGCCTACTAAAAGAAACTGGAACCAGCAACTTAGCTAGATCTAAGTCGAACCATGGATAAAGAAGTTTACTGTAAAGTTGGCTGGATAAAAGCTTTATGGTTAACTAGTAGTAGTTTGCTATGGGACTTTGCTTGACTATGCTGTTTTATATGCTTTTCAAGTGACTCTATATGGTTTGTATGACTGGATATTTATAGTTTATAACATATATGCTAAGTTTGGACATAGTTATTATTATGCATGTTTAATGTTGTTTATGTGATATATTATATATGCTTGCATATGTACACTGTCACTGCATACCCAAAAACACAAATGGGTATTATCCAATAATAAATTAGCTTCTGAACAGCTGTCTACAAGATTGTTGAGAGATAATAAAATTAGATTATGAGGATAATAAATGGCACGAGATCATTGATTTTATATTTTTATAGTTAAACTAAATTACGATTTTAAACTAGTATGATTTGAACACTTGATCTTCAAATTTTAGAAGCCAATCCGAGTACAACTTAGTGCTAGTGTTATTTATCATGTAAATAGGCCCAGTTCATTCATCAAAGCAGTGGAAATTTAATGTTACAAGTATATATAAATGTCAAATTCAAGTTTGAAATATGCAAATACTTTCACCTAAATTTTCTATAATTGATACAATGAAACCAATTCTTTGGGTTAGAAACACTTACGGTCACCTAAATTTTTTACTCAATATACAAAACTCACTTAAGTAAATTTTCGTTCAGGTATGTCATTCAACCCAGATAAATTATGCACTCACGGTCACAACCACCGAATCTATACTAGATGTCCAACCATCGGAACACGTCGATGCCACGTCATGCTATGTGCACCCAAAGTTTACTTTCAAAAATAAAATAAAGGAACAGTTGGTCCATCTAGCTCCTTCAGCACTACCACCACCTATCTCCATCACCAAAATCACTACCCAACCCCATCCATCTCTAACTCTATCTACGTCCATCACCAAAACCCACAATCCACTGCCATCAACCACCACCAAAATAACTCAGAAATCACACCCCACAAACACCACTACCTTCACACCCAATTGCCACCAGACAAATCCAGCCACCACAACCATACACAAAGTCACCACCACCACCACTACACACTCTAGTCAAGTTAATTCGAAAACCCAAAATAAATTCAATTCCAACAACCTCGTTCTCGTTCAAACCCAAAATCAAGAACGACTTAAAATCCAACAAGCAAAAATCAAAACGAATTAATATGTAGAACGAAATGGTGCCAAGTCTGACCACTCAAACACAAAATCAACACCGTTACCATTCTTCCGCCACTTCAAGCCTCCACTTCTACCACCGAAATCCCATCCCGAAGTCAAAACCACCTCCAAACCGCCATCCAAAACCTACACCCAAAACCAAAAACACCAAAACAACTCAAGCCACCACTTTTACCACTAAAATTGTCACCTTCTTCACCATCCAAACCCAAAATCGTCTCCCTCTTCACCCCTCCAAACCCAAATTCATCACCCAAAATTGTTCAAACCTCCATCGTCACAAAATCATCAAGCAAAGAAAAGAGATTCGCTTCTTAAACAAAAAGAAAATCGGAAAAGAAAAAAAAACGAAAGAGCTTATGAAAAAAAAGGAAAGTCGAAAAAAAATAGAGCGAAAATAAAAAAAATAAAGAAAACAAGAACGAAGGAGAGGAGAGAAGTCGGAGCTCCACCTTCCTCCGTCGCATGTCGCCGCTACTGTTCGGCTAGGATGTGGTTCCCGAGATTCGCACTTGAATTGGAGAGGGAAAACAACGCCGATTTGTGCGATTGAAGGTAAATTGTGGCACATGAGAATTGAAAGGTCTTGAAGGTGATGGAGGATAGAGGACAATAGACAGTAGCGGTGAAGGGCAGAGGAGAATAAAGAAGATGGTGATGGAGGAGAGAAGAGGTGGCAGAATGAGAGAGGGTGCGATGGATGAGTATTGTAATTCTTTTAAAAATTCAAATAGTACGATGTCGTTTTAGGCTCTCCTTTTTATTTTTTTTTTAAAGTCAACTTGGGTGCCACATGACATCCTTCCCATCACATGTATTGTCACGACTCAAAATCAGATCGTGGTTGGCTTAGGAGGTAAATTGTCTGTGGAAGTCCGCCCGTCTCACATAAGCCTCAAAAATCAGACAATTACTCAAATTCATATTATTAGCAGACTTATTAATCATATTAAAATGTTATACATATATTTAGTTTTAGAAAAAATAATATCTCGAATATCAAAATATAGTTATAATACCAAATACTAAATAAGTATATTAAATAAAACCGTTAAACAATATTTATCAGATACAAAACCATAACCCACTACCTGGCGTGGATCAACTAACATAACGGAAAACTCGGTCCAAACAATAGATCACTCACTGCTGACAAGCATACCTCACTGAGCGCGAAAAATTGAACAACCGCTATCAAGAATACCTGAAAGATGAAGTAAAAATAAACAAGAAAAAAATGGGATAAGAACCTAATAAGGGATAACACTCCAAAGCGGCTTCGTGTATCACAAAAATCATTTTGAAAACAGTTCAAAAACATCACATGTAGATATAAGTGTATATACGTATACACAGTATATAGAATAATAATATTTCTAAAAATCATTTCGAAATCCTTCGTAGACAAGGCAGACAACAAACAGTCACCCAAATTGACTAAATCAATAAATTAAATAATAATATTTAATTTTCAAAATCCGAAAGAGTCAAAATATTTTCCTCTCAAAATATTTTAAAAAAATCACGTTTATTTTCCAAAATATTTCAGAGAAGAATACCAAAAGTTTAACGAGACCAATGATCATATACGTAGAGTCAACTAGACTCGGTAATAGCCACTTAGACACCATGGTATAACTACTAAGGCAAGTATAAGCCATTTAGGCAGATGATACAACATCGATATATCAAAGTTACGCTACTTCGTAGTTGAATGTTTCAAATCAAAATATTTGCCAAAAACATTTTGAAATACATATTTAAAATATTTAAATGAATATCATATTGAACAAACAATTTATTCACCAAATCATACCAAACGCCCAAACAAAATATTTATCACCAAATTACATTTGGTTCCAAAAGCAAATACTTAGTACAAAAACTTCACTTGTTTCAGAAAAAAAATATTTATTTGAGAAAATATTCTTAAATCTAAAAAGAACATTTTCTACAAAGTATATCTTGAAATCCATGACAAACGGTTATTGCCGAAATTATAATAAATATTAAACATAATATTTATTTCAAAAATCATCAAGGTTTCCACAACTAATGTTTTCTCGTAAGTCAAATTTTTAGGATTTTCTATCCTTTAATTATTCCAAATTTCATGTCAAGTCCAGATATAGAAAAAATAATATAATATAGAAGACACTTCCTATGTGTCTGAAGCTAACATCCACTCACCTAGATGTTAAGCAAATAATCCAGAGCACAGTCTACCAATGATGACTAGTCACCTCAGTAACTAAACAAAGTTGCAATAGGCATATCAAAGACAAATCAAACATGGTACTGTGATTGTACCATAATGCTATATGTAAAAAAAAATCAAACAAGTGAGAGTTATTTGAAAAAAAAAATCAAAGCAGAATATAAACAAATAAAAACAATGTGTCATTTTTTTTATTTTTTTTGTTTTAATTTTGTTTTCTACTAAAAAAATATGCCTAATATAAAAAAATGAAATCAAACAATGTGTTATTGCTCGTGGTTTTGAGTCCCAGACAATGGAAGACTTTAACACCTTTTGAATCTAATATAATATCATATTAATATTTTATTAAATTCTCTTATTAAATTATTTATCTTTAATAGTTTAATAATTTAGACTATCATTATACTCTATTATATATAGAGAGCAAATTTTCATTCATCTCCCTATTTTTGAATTTGACAATAGAATATCAATTATTGAAAAAAAAGTAGGTCGGTTTCAAATTTTGAGATAAATAGTACATCAAAATTGAATTAAATATAATATCATAAGAAGCCACAACAAAAAGTCTGTTGAGAATGCTCTTATGGTAGCTTTTTGACAATTGAATCGCCATTTTTACCAATTTATATTATAGAAAAAATTATATATTAATATAAAATAACATACATGATCTCTTTTAATGCCATATGTCATTATAGTATGTTCATAGCTTGTCATGTATAATTTTAAAATGCATTTTTCAAAGTCTTTCAATAAATTAAATGTGTTCATATTAAATATTTATAGCAGTTAACTGGTTTACACATTAATCAATAAAATGTACATGTTTTTATTTTTTTGTGCATTTTAGTTAAGATAATTATCGAGTTAAGTGCATATTTGGTTTGAAGATTTTCTTTTTTTTTAAAAAAAAAAACCCACATACACACAATTTTATTCATTATTGGCCTCACAAAGTGAGAGACCAATTCACATAGTAAACATGGAAAATCTGGGTGTCTTTGAGATTTGAACCCAAGACCAATTGGTCTTAGGTGTGAGTTTTTACCAATTGAGTTATCCAACTGTCACGACCCGTAGCGAGTCCGTAATCGGCGTACGAGACGAACCGTCTATGGGAGTCTGACTCATCTCGCACAAGCCTCATGGTTCATAACTTACTACCCAATTTCAATTGATTAAAACATTTATTTAATCAAAATATTTATTATTTAAAACATACGATAAAATAAACATATATCATATATGAAATATTCAAAACATATATTTGAATATCGTAATAAATTAAAATACATCAAAGTATAAAGGTAACCCAATAACCCGACAATATTCCGGTGTACAGCTCTAACATCATAAACATAAGAGCCCAATCAAAAGGGCGTCACTCACCAAATAACACCTCACTGGTATCCAAAATGCGGAAATGTCGTCGTAGTCAAAAGTAGTCAACCTGCGGAACAAAACCAACAATAGACATAGAAAGAAAGGGGGTCAGGGCCCAGTGGGGGAAAACACTCCAGACCGCCTCATACGTGCCTCACAAAGACTGTTTTGAAAATAGTTTAAAAATACCACATGTAGGTATAGACGTATACATATACATGCTATAAGTAATAGCTTTTCGAAAGTCATTTCGAAATCATTTGCAAGCAAAGCATCCAACAAACATGAAAACATACTTAATAATCATTTCGATTCTTGAAACATGGTTTCATAGTGAAAATATATAGCTTTGATATGGGACCATAATCATGGATGTGCTCGAGACACTATATAACATAGGTGTGCTCATGGCACCATATAACATGGGTGATGTGGATTCAGCCATCATCATAACAATTCACGTGTTGAATCAGAAAATGTGGCTACCGGCATCCCTGGTAACTGGGATTTCATAGTACATATATCATTGGTATACCAAAGACTACTTCGACCCCATAGCATAAGTGTCCCGTATCATAAAAACAAAACCATAATATTTCATAGCATAAATCGTAGACATGCATTTCATCATTTGAAATCATAAGAAAGATATATAATACATATATATATCCATTTCATAAAACATATGGTTGATTATAAAAATCACATAATCATTTT
>CAODLS011399191.1:0-12998 GCA_948243855.1 Flueggea neowawraea | reverse complement strand
AAGGAAAAGATCATTTTCAAAACCATAAAACCCAAAACAGGAACAAACATGATGCTAAAACAACAATCAAAACAATTTACCTTCATTTGGGTTCTCCTATTTTGGAACCAAAACTTGATTTGCTTGCTTTCCAAGCCAAGTTTACTACTAAGGTCCAATCTTTGTTTCTCATCAGGGTGAGGACATTCATGAAAGAAACTATTAACAGAAACACCACCAACAAAGGTGAAAGCTTTCTCAGAGAAATGCCCTCAATCAATCTTTGAAAAAATAATTTAACAAAAAATTTGAAAAAAATAGAAAGCATACGCTTCAAGCTCCTTAATCTGCTCCTGAGTGTGTCTATGGTACTTCTTTTTTCGGGCAGGCTGTTGGTCCGGGACGACTTCTTGATCATCACCTGAGACACCATCAATGTTATCACTACCAGACCTGCTATCATATCCATCTCCCTTCAACCTCCCCATTAGACTTGGATCAAACTGTTCCCCAAAAATACCCATATCACCATGACCCTCCATCTTCCCTTTCTGCACCAAAAGCATTAGAGGAAATTTAAAAAATCAACAAATAGAAAAACACAAATCACAAAATCAATAACAAAATGGACATGCAAGAAGACACTGAAGTAGAAATGGGGGCATACAAAACAGAGAGATAGGGCTAGGGATTTTCGAGAAGTGAGAAGTGAAGGTGGTCGCTGAGCAATAGCTCCAGCACTAGTCATGGTGGTTGTGGTGGTGTTAGAGAGATCAGTGACAGTATCCGCCACAATCCTTGCACTTTCACCACGGCTCTTAACACTGCTGCTACTACTGACAAAACCCTCAACAAAGCTCATCAAAACAAAAAGGAAACACCTTTTTGCCTTCCTTCTGTGAGACTAAACTATAGCCATGCCATTTTAGCTTCAATGACGCTTTGTTTATTGAGAAGGTCTCTATCAGAACCAAAAAGGAACCAAGTTTTGACCTTGGAGTGCACATGTCCACATTATTTCTCTCTTAAAAAGAGGACTAATAAAATATTTGGCTTTTTCTTATCCCAGTGTAAGAAAGAGCTTCAAGTCTGACGAAGCTGTTTCCTTGTCAACGCTCCATGCATGACTCATCACATTCTCTCTCTTTAAAAGAAAAAAACAAAAGTCTGCTCCTTTTTCACACCTATTTGATAAAGCTCAGAACTTTTTTGAATGGAAGTCTCTAAAACAGCATGGAAGACGAAGACAAAGGCAGTTTTGCCCCCCGTATAGAGCGATTCACTAATTGTTTGTCGGTACTGAGAAAGACCCCAGAAAGTAACAAAAAAAAAAGAGTTTCCCACAGAGGAAAATGGGAAGGCAACGAAGCAACAAAAATAGGGTATGAAGCTTTATCTCATGTTTCACACATTCCACCGTATCGTATGACTTTTCAAAATGCCATTATAATACCCAACCAAATCACAGCTAAAAGACCCAGTTGACCACTCCCCCTCCCTTCCTCTCTCTCTAGTTTATGTGGCACATAAAAAATAACCACAAGAAATACACAGTATAATACACAAACTAAACCGTGTACGGGTTTTCATTAAAGAAAGGTTACCTTTTTAATTTTTTTTTGACAGTAACCAAGGCAAGCCTGTTTCGTTCGAGAGAGAGAGAGAGAGAGATTGGATTGACATATAACACACAGAGATACTCAGATCCTTTATCTCTCTCAGTCCCTCTCCATACACTGTTGGGATCTGTGGAGAAGTAAACGACAAAACATCAAAACAGATTATAAAACTTTAGTATGATTTTATGTGCTCTGCACAAAAAAACAATAATATTATTACATGTGAGTGTATGAAAAATTGAGAATTGAAAGGTCAAAGAAGCTGTGATCCTGCTGTTTTAATCAAGAAAAGCTTCAAAACCCTAATGGTTATAGAATGCTCTCCTCTTTTGCTTTATCATTCTTTTTTAATTTTTTTTTCTTGCACTCGCGTGGATTCTCTCACACTAGGAGCTGTCTTGGTGTGAACAAGGTTTCCTGTTGCCTACTGTAACCACCTTACCCCAACCAGTAGAAAAGCGACACGTTGTGATATTTGACTTGTTGACTTAAAACCGACAGTTACGCTTGGCTTGTTTAGGCAATAAGTACAAGGATAAGTCGACGTTGGACGGAGACAGGTTGTGTGTGTGTGTGTGAAAACCTGGTCCGTTTAGTACAGTGGAAACGTGCTTAGTTAACCTTAAATTGGTCCAATTTCCTCTGCCTAACCATGTAATCGAGCCAAACCAAATTTTAAAGTGTTTAAGTTCGACTCGATTAAATTTTTTTGAGTTCGAGTTTGAATTCAAACTCCTTTTTGGATTCAAAATCTTATTCAAGTTCGGCTCATTATAAAACTCACGAGTTTTTTGAACTCAGTTCAACAAAAGCTCAAATAAAATCATAAATAATATTACAAATTCAAACTGAAAAAATATACTTAAGTTTAAGTTTGTTCAATAAAATCATATTAATCATACAGTTGAACAAAAAACTATTAAAAGTTTCAGTTTATTCACAAGTTCAACATAATATCAGATATCACTTGTACTTTTATAGGTACAACAAATTTATATTTTTATTGATTTGACTTAAATATTAAATAATATTCTAAATTTAAGGTTTTTTTTTATAATTTAGTTTAAAACATATATAAGCATATATATATTTATATATACATATAAAACTGTATATATATAAATGAGCTTACAAATGAGTTTGTTCACAAACGTTATTCATAACCACATAAACGAGCCTATTTGTTAGCTTTTTTAGCAGAACTTTTGGGTGTTCAACATTGGCTCGTTTATTGATTCGAGTTTAAAATCTTATTCAAACTCAGCTCTTTATTAACGAGTCGAGTCATGAACGAGTTTTTATTGAACAAAATACCAAATAGCTCAGCTCATTTACAGGCCTACAGTCTTGCCCTTGTTTTCCAACCGGATTTGGTTTTCCATTACCTTTCTATCATTTTTTAAATAATTCTCCTTTAATTTCTACTTCCAGATGTCCTTAATTTTGCCAAAGTTTTGTGGTTTATCATTGGTTTTTAAGGCATTCTTCTAGGAAATGGAAAAACAACGTTCATGGAAAAAAATTATGTATATATTAGCACCAAATTAGTAACATTTTTTTTTATATTTCAGTAAGCTTTTATCCCACCAAATTTCATATATCTCAAATCTGTTAGGAAAAAAAATGCAGTGGAGAAATCATAAATTATCGCTTAAAGAAACAAAAATGTCAGATAAACCACATTTTTAATATTAAATGACGCATTGATATCATGCTTATAGTTGATGGTGCAACTCATAAGCTCGTGGCTAACAAGTTGTTGCTAATCCGAAATATGTAATGTGCATTTTTTGCTACATCCTTCCACATTTTTTAGTTTAAAGTGCAATACTCCACGGCTAAATAAATTAAAAAAATATGAACTTTAGTCAAATTAACAAAAATGCTATGATTTTCAATTTTGCCTCAGAAAAATATAAACTCTGACTACTATAATAATTGTGTCATCAGTTAGTTTGGGGTTAACTGTTCCATCCAATTCACTGATGTAGTAGTCCATATGACATTTAATTTGTAAATATTATATAACTTGGCTTTTATTTATCAAAAAATTAACTAACTTACAAAGGGAAACTCATTTTTTTATGACGAATTAAATTTTTATGACATGTCTTGTATTTATTAAAAAAATAACTAACTTACATGAAAAACTAATTTTTTATGAAGATTAATTTTTTATGGCGTGGCTTTTTTTATTAGAAAATTAATTAACTTATAGAAAAAGCTAATTTTTTTATGATGTCTTTTAAAGAATATTATTTAGAATATATTTATCATTTAAAAATCATGTTTGCTAATCAAAAAAAATTTTTAATAATTTTTTTTATTTTTTTATTTTCTCCAGCTTTTTAAAAAATTAAAAAAAAATCTTGAACTAAACAGTTCAAAAAATATTAAAGTCATTTCTACAAATAAGAAACAATAGACATG
The DNA here is from genome assembly GCA_948243855.1 of Flueggea neowawraea. NCBI lineage: Eukaryota > Viridiplantae > Streptophyta > Magnoliopsida > Malpighiales > Phyllanthaceae > Flueggea > Flueggea neowawraea. Next base: position 8,970 of record CAODLS011399191.1, on the reverse strand, counting down.
AATTTCTCGTTTAGAAATACATTGCTATCTTTACATAAAAAAATCATACTCAATGCAAAGAAAAAATCATATTTAATTACTTTGAGAATAGAGAAGTAACGACAATAACTTAGATTAAAAGAAATCATGTGATTAAAGGGAGATGGAGACACAAACATGTAAGAAGTGTCATAAAATTTACAATTTTTATCTCTAACGTATTTTTTTTTGAAAACCTTTAGATGTATTTATTATTAAAAACTTACAGCTTCTTAATATTTATAAATACATTATTATACTTTAATATTTACACGTTTTTGTTTCTTATATTTTTTAGAAATATCATTTTTGGAGTTGGTTTCTATTTTCATACCAGATTCAATTAATTAATATCATTTTATAGATATTGATTAATTATTTATTTATATAGTAAACAATAAATTAAGATACAATATCAATTTTTCATAAAACATAACTCGTCATAAAAATTTAAATCATTTTTGTAAGTTAATTTTTTAATAAATAAAAACTATGTCATAAAATATTTACAAGTCAAATGCTATGTAGACAGTCATGTCAGCGAATTGAATAGAAAAGTTATCCCAAACTAACAAATATTATAATTGTTATAGTATTCAAAGTTTATACTTTTTGAGTCAAAATTGAAAGTTCGTAATATTTTATTAATTTGACAAAGATCATGTTTTTTTTTTAATTTATTTAGCCATACTCCACTGAAATAATCAAGTGGCTATGCTTTTATTAGGAGAATTTCCGCATCATCATTCATTAAACAATAGATACATACGATTACTGTCTTATGGATTTTTTTCTTTTTCATAAATTTGTTATGGATATTTTATTCTAGAAGATTGCAAATAATGTGTACATATTAATTCAAGTGAAACTGGAAAATTCGCAGCATGATTAATCATAAAAAGGCTTTTCAAGTGTAGATAGAAAAAGGATATTTTTAAATGTATAATATATTTTTTCCAAATTTGTTCAAGTGGCCTGGGATTTTCAAGCACATATTTACTTTTGATTCTTGCGATTCAGACGGTTACCACGTTATTAACTCTAAAAGAAATTATTCAAGCAAATATCACCTAAACACTTAATTTTTGTGGGTGAACATAATCCATGTGTAGTTGGACTGGAGCAAAATTCAAAGGGCCCATAGCACAATAATTATTGTTCATTTTTTGCATAATTAGGCTCATTGATTATCTTCAAGCACAACTTGTATGGATATTATTGGACTGCTTATAAATGGTAACTTAACAGCCTTTTACTGTTTAAGCTATCGCTATTGATTTTGTCGCAAATTTTCTATACTACAAAAACACATGCCACTCAAAATTATTGTTGCCACTCTCTTCTCAATTAATCAAATTATTGATTGCTTAAATGAAATGCCACCATTCAATCTATTTATTATTGCATTGCAGACTTTCATGGATAACAATCTTTGCGCCGACAAACTCTAATATTACCAAAAGTTTCTTTTTTTGTTTTTTCTTTGAAGTCGTTTGCAAGTGATATTTCCTGTCCATGTTCGTCGACACAATTATTAAAGGCAACTATCCTTATTCACCACATAGCATAATAAGTTCAATGAACTGATAGTTCACCACATAACTTGTTTTTCATTTATTTTCTTTGAAGCCGTTTGCAAGTGAATTTCCTGATATATCCTTACCTTTCTTTTATATTAGTCTTTACCATCAAATAAAATTCAGGCCCAAAAGAGAATTTGGAGCCCAGGTTGTGGTTGCCTCGTATTTGCTGTTGACCAAAAAAGCCTATAAAGATGCTTCTATGGTTCTTCACAACCTTGCATTTTGTTTAATGTTTCTAGTCCTTCTGTTAATTGCATTTCTTAGTAAAGGAGTACATAATCTTCAATGTTCTCTCTAAATGCACAAAATTTTTATTATAAAAAAATATTACCTTAAAAATAAAGTCCAAACTACTCTTTATGTTTTAAAGTAAAATAAAGAGTAATTTTGATTATCTATTTTTAAACACTTTTATTCACCTTTTATTTTAGTTGTCGTTAATGAAGTTGCGTTACTATTGGCTGAAAAATAATGAAAAAAATAAAGTAGAATGGAAAAGTTTAATAATGAAAAACTTTATGGGAATTAATGAGTTTAGAGAGCAGTATTGGAGAGTATCATTATTTTCAATATTTATTTTTAAATGTGCTCTTTATATATGTCAAAATTGCTTTTAAAAAATAAAGAGTACCATTGGAGATACTCTAAGGACTTATTTTTCGCAATAAAAAAAGGCTTAAAGGTGTTGTTGAATGTAGTAATTGGTTTTTAAGTATTAATCTTAGTCGAATTTTAACTCCTGATCTAAATTGCATTTTGTATGCTGAAACTATCAAATTAGCTGTTGTTGAATTTGACATGCGAGAGGATGCAAAAAGTTTAAGATCTACAAGTACAAAAAATTAACTATTTAATTTAAACTTTTGAGATTAGTATTTTAATTGTGTATATTATTTACGAACAATTACTTGACTTTTGGCCTTTGGATTTAGTGGTTTATAAGCTTGTGTGTTTGGCTTGACATGAGTGCATATGGCATGACAAAATATTGAGAGTCAATATTGATTCAAGGGTAGAATAAATTGATCAATGACGCTTTGGTGTCAAAATGTGGTGGATTTTGAAGCATACAACAGTTGCATTTGAAATTATTGAATGATAGCTGCAATGCCCCAACACTATTTCTTCCTTTTTGTCAAAAAATAAGTGATCGTACTCTCGACCTTACACGGCTATCATTGATTGAATCATGGTGGAAATTCGCTATACAGCACAAGGAGAGATAAGAAATAAACAAGAAAAGTGGGGTCGTTGGATAATAACTCGGGCGTAGGTAAGGACGAATCGTAACATTTGGCAGGTGGATCATGGTTAGGCCTAGATGGGAGAGTAGCCTATAAGTAACAGCACCACCCCAACTGTCCAGTCGCACCGCGGAGAAGCGTGTTTATTTCGACCGTCACTTTCTCTTTTCATTTCTATAAGTTTCTATGCCTTTCTTCACCTTCATTCTCCATTCCCTCTCGACATGAACAGGAAAGAATTCAATGCCACCTTTTTTTTTAAATCGAAATTGAATTATTACATGTATATGCGATCAATGTTTCTTTCAAATTTTTAATGTGTAATGGCATGCAATTGAGAAGCAAGAGTAATGAAGGAACGGGAGAGGAGAGTAAAGAAATGAATACTTAATTGGTGAAGCCGTGTTTGAAGATGGGTCATCAAAACGACAAGGTCGTTTTTGTGTCAAGAAAAGAAAAAGAATCACCTTCTTCATAATAAGTTCATGCGTATCATCCACAAACGTCAAATATGGTGCTGTAGACAGGCAATTTAAGCATTCCACACCTGAGAATGTATTCTCCGTGTATGACTTGAAAATGATTCGATCTCCCACCTTTTTTCTCTCTTTTTAGTTGTTTCAATTTTATAAGCGTCTCTTTTCCTAGCTAATTATTTTCTCTTAAAGCATTCAATACAACCTTCTAATGGATAGATTATGATGATTTCTTTTATCTACTTCTAATACTCTACATAAATCCATACAGGCACTAAATAATTTGAAGGGTCCAAAATTTGCCCCCGCACTAGAAACTACTTGACTCATTTCATGCGAGGCTTCCAAGTATCCACTTCATGTTAGCCACTTTTACCCCAGTCACTTTTCTGTAATTCCAGCTTTGCCCCTCCCTATATAATACTATTTAATTACTTGTGTGGACACAATCAGTGGTAAGTAGCATTTTCCTCCCGCTTTACTTTCAAAAGGATAATGATATGTCTTTTTTTTTTTTGAATGCCCATGGGTTAAAATTCACTATTGGTTTTGAAGTTGTCTCCAATAGTGAAATCAAGACGAAACCACGTGAACCCGGAATTATCCTCTACAACCATGCCAAGCAGTTCTCAATACTCCCTCGCTTATTTCCCAACACATCACCAAACAAAAGGTAACCCACATACCCGACGTGCCAACTAATCATTGGCTCAAAGAACCACAAACATACACATCGAAATAAGTCCCGAGTACTTGTAGTTGCCGTGGCAGTTATAAACCTGAAACGCCTCGACCTCAGCCACTTTTTTGCTTTACTTCTTCTTCACTGATCTCTTCAAAACCACTCCACAACTCAACTCCACCTTCGCAACAAACATTCCTACTTCTGTTATTGCTAGAGAGAAAGAGAGAGAAAGAGATTAGTTCAGGACAGACATCATGCGAGGACGAGGAGAAGACATTGAAAGAGACGGAGTGAAGCGGCCAGGAACAGGTAACAGCAACAGCAGCTACGCGACGTCGTATGCTGTCGACGACACGGAGAGCCAATGGACTTCGTGGCTGGTTCCGATGTTTGTGGTTGCAAACGTTTGTGTGTTTATTGTGGTGATGTATGTAAACAATTGTTCTCACCGTTTCCACTCTCGGTTCGAAGGCAAGTGCGTTGCGAGGTTTCTTGGGAGGTTGTCTTTTGAGCCTTTGCGGGATAATCCTCTGATTGGTCCCTCTTCCTCTACGTAATTCTCCTTGTTACTCCTTTTCTATTTAATTCTTTTTCCTTTTCGTCCTTTTGTTTTCTATTTTAGTATGGCTTTTGAATTCTGATTGATCCAGTGATTTTGAGTTGGAATTTTGATCCTCTTATATGATTAATGGATAAATATGGACATGCTCTGCCTATTTCCACAGGGTTTCACTTTTATGCGACAGATCTATCCTCAACGTTTAGTTCTTTCCGATTTTGTTGCTAAATTTTCCTGTAAAAATTAAGTTTAGAACAATTGGTATTTGAATATTTTGGAAATTCTAAGTGATTTTAGTATCATATTAGAGGATTTTTGCCACAATAATTAAGCAGTTTAACTTGCTTTCCTTTCATTGGTCTGTCATCTCTGCCTTTTGAAATCAATAATGTAAGGACAGCTAGAAATTTAATCATATGGCCTGATAGATTTTTTTTTTTTTTTGATTTGTGAAGGTTGGAGAAGTTAGGAGCTCTTAAGTGGGGTAAAATTGTGCACAAGCACCAAGGATGGAGGCTTGTTACTTGTATCTGGTTACATGCTGGCGTTATTCATCTTCTTGCAAACATGCTCAGCCTGATCTTCATTGGTATTGGCCTGGAACAGCAATTTGGATTTGGTATGTAATGCTCAATGTTTTCTGATTGCGCCTTTTCCACTTCTATTTAGTTTCTTTGAATATAAATATGTATTGCTAGCACTAGATCCTTGTTTTGGAGATTTGGATCTGCTTCTAAGTGGTATGCACTTCGTGTTTCAATTTAATTGATGATTCGGGACTAGATACTTCCGCACTTCTTGTTTATTCATGCAGTAGATTTATCTGTTATTTCTCATTTTTAGTTTTCATTAAGAAATTAGTGCTATTGGCATCATAATCTGACAATTTCGTGAAACTTTGGCAGTTCGCATTGGAATTATTTATCTGTTATCAGGATTTGGTGGCAGTGTGTTATCCTCACTCTTCATCAGAAACAGCATTTCTGTTGGTGCTTCTGGTGCTCTTTTTGGCCTACTTGGAGCAATGCTTTCTGAGCTAATCACAAACTGGACTATTTACACCAACAAGGTCAGTGACTCTGAAGTTGTTTGATATTTGATAAATGCTTGCCTTGCCCTTTTTGTCCTAATTCGGAATTCCTGTTCTTTACTTCTTCTGTACAGGCTGCAGCATTGCTTACTCTTCTGGTCATCATAGTGATTAATCTTGCAATTGGAATTCTTCCTCACGTCGATAATTTTGCTCACATTGGCGGATTTATAACAGGATTTCTGCTTGGTTTCATCCTATTGCCCCGTCCTCAATTCGGGTGGTTAGAGCGTCGAAATCTGCCTGCCAATGTCGGGGTGAAATCCAAGTACAAGCCTTACCAATATGCACTGTGGCTGATTTCTCTGGTTCTACTGATAGCAGGGTGAGTCACTTTCCAACACTGAAATAATTTCAAAGCACTTGTTATTGTCGTCAATATCATATGGTTCGGGTGGCCCAGTCGCTTAAATGATTTCATTGTCTTGTCGTTTGATCATGCACATTCTTCCTTCATTATCCTCACAAGTGTCTTCTTATCCGTACTCAAAAATATTGTGAAGTTTGAATCTTCAAATAGAAGGCAAGGTGTAGACCCATTTCTCACTAGGATAAAGGCAAACAAACTGGAGTACTGAACCTATCTCATTTCCCTGAAACTTGTAAAAAGGCCTATTTCTTGTGGGGGGGATGGATTTATTGTTCATGTTTGGCTGAATTAGGTCACATATCTTTGTAGCTAATGAACACCAACTTGGTGCTGAGTAGTTGTGGTGCCTCTAATTGAAATGCAGATTCACGGTTGGATTGGTGATGCTGTTCGGGGGAGAGAATGGGAATGATCGTTGCCATTGGTGTCACTACCTGAGCTGTGTGCCCACCTCCAGATGGAAATGTGATGAAAACCACCCGTAGTAGAGAAGAGTCTGATGGTTTCTTCATCTTACACTTGTAAATGTTAGATCTTTAGCTTACAGGAATTATTGGATTGTTGTTTTATCTTCATTGAATTCGGGAGCTGGAAACTGCCATTGTTAATGCCATGTTCAATATATAACACATGTTCTTACCTCGTCCTTCATTTTCAGAAGTGGTTACATGCATTAAAAGCAACAAACCTGCCAAAAAAATAACAGCAAAATTGGCGTCGCCCGGACTCGAACCGGAGACCTTCAGTGTGTTAGACTGACGTGATAACCAACTACACCACGACACCATCTGTGGGCAGAAGATTTTATTTTTGTATTGTTATTTTCAATTATTGGCACATCATGCAACCACACGTACATGAATTTAATTTTTAGTAGCAATATACTAATACAGGAGGAAGACCAATAAAATGTTGGAAAAAGGCTAGAAATTTCATTCAACGTGCATGAAACACCACACGTTCTTCCTGGCACACCAACCCCCATCTCCCACAGTTATTAATCCCACAACAACTTCACTAACTTTAACTAGCAGTGACTAGAAGGTGCACTTAAGCCCCTTTTTTTTTTTTTTGAAAAAATGACAGCGCAAAAGGAGATGGTGGTGGGATCCATGGTATTGCTATTGTGGTGGGGCGTAGCGGTGGCGGCTGAGGTGGACTGCTCCACCGTGACTGGGCTAGTAATGTCTTGTTCCACGTTCATCACTTATGGTTCACCTGACCCACTTCCAGGCTCACCATGCTGTGACGCGATGATAAGCTTAAATTTGATGGCTGAGTCGGGTGAGAATAGAAGGTCGGTTTGTAAATGCTTCATGGGCCTCGTCACCACCCACCATACTAATGCCACTGCCATTGCCACTCTTCCGGGCTTTTGTGGAGTTTGTGGGCTTCGTTATTGACCCTACCACTGATTGCTCCTTGTAAGTGGCCCATTCTGTAATTAAAATCTTTATTTTTTTATAACCCATATTTGTGTGGTTCATAATTGTAAACAAAAAACATTCTGTTTCTGATGGGTGTACAATAGAAATGCAGTGTTCTGTGAAGTGGGTTTACAAAGAGATGGAAGGGTGGAGGAGAAGGAATAAAAATGCCTCTTGTGTTTTTCTGGCCAGAAAAAATTAGTGGCCACTTTGGTCCCTTGTTTGTGCATAATAATAATAATAATAATACACTTTATTTCCCCTTTTTCTAACTATTACTCTTTTTGGTCTTGATATGAAACGATCAGCAGTTCGAGCAGGTCAAATGTTTAAATCATAAAGCATGCTTAAAACAAAGACAGGACAATCGCACCATCAATTCATTTGACGTATATTGCTAAGTGACTCTTTATTGCTTTCGGTGTCGCCATCACAATCAGTTTCACATCATCAACATTCTTCACCTGTTTAGCGAGTTGGTTTGGTGTGGGTGGGTATCCGAGGCTGCATTTTACTGATATGGTAATAAGCAACATGTCTAGATGTTCTTTCGACGATGCACTTGCATGTGATTTATAGCCTGTAGCCATTTCAGACAAACAACTGATCGGCCAATGGAACAATACACTAAGATAAAAACAAAGTGAACAAATCTAGCATCCTTGAACAGAGATTATGGATATGATGTCATGTTGTATACTAATCTCTGAAGTCTTAGGATGTCAGCTTGTATACCTAAAACTAGTGATCTTTGTCAGCAAGCCATAATACAATTACTTTTGTTCATGATTAATTTGTGTTTTTCTCCTTTCGATAACAAAAGTTTAGGTGAAAGAAGACTGCCTCAATTTAGAAGAAAAACCATTGAAATTGTAATCAAAACTAAAACACTAGACCCTTCAATGAGTTCAACCAATGGTTTAACACATTTACCAATAAATTAACCTTCGTTGGCTTATAGTTGAGATTAATCAAACACACATCATATGGAGGAGTCAGCAAGTTCGCCAGGGCTTTTGACATAAATTTACTCGCATTTCTTGCAGAAATACAACTATAATCGTTTGAACATTTGGTGGTCCAAACTAAGATACAATCACAAATTCAGAAATTACACTCTTTCAAGACACTAACAATGTCAATCCTGATTCTGTAGGAAAGAAGTTCTGTGAGATCAGGGTCAAATAATTACATCAGCAGCACACTGCTACACGCCAAGAAAGAAATGGCAAACCCAGAAACAAAGAAAATGAAATTGATCACCTCAAATGGGAACTCCCTATTCTACTCAAGCGTCCAGATGCAGGATAAGCTTTATGCATATAGTTATTGTGATGAGGGAAACTCCTTTCTGATATAGTATCCATGTCATACAACCCTTGGAGAGATCTTTTACTTAGACCGTATTTATCAAACTCTAGCCTCTGCCTTGGAGCACTCTGTGACCTGACTTTAGCCCGAGATGATTCTGTGTTAGCCATGTAGTTGGGAAAACCAACATACCCGTTAAAGTAGCCC
>CAODLS011399001.1:0-18662 GCA_948243855.1 Flueggea neowawraea | reverse complement strand
GCCGCTGCCTCTCTCAATCTTACTCACTCCCATCTCTCGCCGCCATTGCCTCAGTCTCAAACCATCAATCTCAGTATCTCATTCACTCTCGTCTCTCACCGTTGCCTCTGTCAATATCACTCACTCGTCTCTTGCCATTGTTGTCTCACTCTCAAACCCTCAATCTCAGTATCTCACTCACTCTCATCTCTCGCCGCTGCCTCACTCTCAAACCCTCAATCTCACTCACTCTCATATCGGCACTTTCTCAATTGTTGCTCTCTCTCACCATTGTCGAGAAGTAGTGCTTGTATACCAAAAGTGTTTTCACCATCGTCGACCTCTAAAGCTTTTGGATTAAATTGCCAGTTAGTTTAGTTTCTTTTTGTTTAAATTTGCACTTCGAAGCTTTTGGATTTAGTTGCTTATTCTAATTTTCATCTTATAAAATTGATGTGCATGTGAAGATTATTGTTTGACGCTTGAACGAGAACAGTCGTATTGTTGCTGAAAGCTTATTTCTTGCTCAAAGATCTTGAAGTAAGTTTTTTTCTTATTGGTTTTCTACTCATTTGCTGCTAGTAGTTCGAGTATGTTTTTCAATTAGAATATATATGGTATGCTATATATAATAATATTTTATACTTGCATCATTACACCCTATTCTTCAGGGATCAGAACTGGATAGAAAAAGAATTACGAATTTATTGCATATCAACAACCATTCCGAGAATACAAGTTATTTGTTTGATTTTTTTTCAATTATTTGTTTAATGTACAACCATTGTTCAAAATCATGATTTATGACTTGATTTGTTCTGGATCAATGAAGTTCTGCGATAATTAGTTTCATGTCTTGCAATATTTAGTTTGTAAGGCTTTAAGCATTCTTCTACCGGATGCTGCAATTTTGAGATAACAGTCAACAATCATAAGTGATGTTATGTTATTATTTAATTGCTTGAATTGGTTAGATGAAGAATATTTTGATGTTTTGAAAGAACATTTTGATGTTGTTATATTGTTTATTTAGATGAATTTGGCTTGTTTTGTGGATCCTTATATGTATTTTTGGATTATTATATGTATCATATATGAAGGTAAAAACATTGTGGTGTTTTTGTTGTTGAATGTTGAATATTAAAAATGAAGGCTTGGTGTTTTTATTATATGTTAAATTCGAGCTTTTAAACGAGTTATCAAACGAGCTGAGCTGAGCTTCGTAACAAGTTGTTGAACGAGCTGAACCAAGCTTGGTTCAAGTTCTCAAACAAGCCGAGTATAACGAGTTTTAAACGAGCTAATCTCGCGAACGGCCAAAACAAGCTTTAAGCAAGCCAAACTCGAGCAGCTCGCAAACATTAATTGAACAACACGAGTCAAGTTCGAACATAAATAAAAGCTCATGTCAAGCTTGAGCTCAAGGGTACTTTAGTAGAGCCAAGCTTAAGCACCAAGAGTTCGAGCTCAGCTCAGCTTGATTACAGCCCTACTTGCCTTTATCACTCTCGCCATTGCCTTCATTTGTCTTACTAGTCCAACAAATCCTTTGGGATATTGTTGAGTGATTTGATTCCCACACCTGCCAAATAAAGGTTTCCTAGCACCATAGTGTCAAAATCATTTCTCTGCTGCCATTAATGCATATTGCCGAGTATCTTCAATTTTGTAGAGAAAAAAAAACCTGCATCTCATCTCTAACCGTTTGATTCAAACCATCAAGTCAACGAGCTGTAATCTGCTCATTAGTTTTTGTTAAACTAGTTTAGATTGCCAAGTTATTTAATTCTAAAGTATAGCTGACATAAAATTCTACTTTAAGGAAAGGAATTTTTCATACAATTCTATGGCATAATCAACTGGTAAAAATTGTTTCCTGAGCTTGGTTTTTATGTTCTTCCAAGTGCTGATTTTTGCCTTAACCTATAGTGCATTTTGTTCTTCAGCTATCTTCCACCATTGAAGTGAAATGTTCTTCAATTTAAGCTTTACAAATAAAACATTTTCGATTTCCAGCCATAGGTTTCCATTCAAATAATTATTCAAGCTAGCTTCTGAATCCAAATAGTACTTGGCATGGAATCTCCCATAAATCTCAACTACTTCAACCTTAACTACTCCTCTATTCAAATCAAGAGCATATAGTAACCTTTCTTCCAATCCACATACTACCTGTCTATGTTTGGGTTCAGCCTCATCAAACGAGTTTACATCCTCAATCTCAGGATCTTAAATCTCGAGGGTTCAAAGACACATTCTGGATTCTGCATTCGGCCTTTTACAGGCAACTTGATGTTGTAAGGCTTGTACTCTCCAAGTCAAGTCCATAATTATTTGTCGCATCTCATCCAGCTCTTGTTGTTGGGGTTTATCGTCCCTACCTCGTCCCCTGCATTGTGAAACCATAGTGAAATCTCTTATACCACTTGATGTAGCAGAAGTTTAGGTCAATTAGGATCACAATAATTATGCTAGAATAGATAGGTAGATTATAGCATGAACGAATAATTTTTTGAAACACTAAAGAAGCATTGTTAAATACATTTAGAGGAAATTACACTGTATGTCATGTCTGTAATTATAATTTCTAGTTTGTTACACAAGGCATTATATTTTCTCTAATGGAAATTTTTAATTAAAATTTGAGAAATGTATCAATATTTAAGTTCTCCATACATTGACAAACCGACTCAGTTTTCTTCTCTCTCCTTGCTCTTATATATGTCCATTCTTTCTCTCCTATGTGTCTTCCTTCTATCTAAATTTATTGTCCCTTCCTCTCAGCCTCCCTCTTCTTTTCTGCCTCCCTTTCCTCCTTCGCCTCCCTCTCCTCCTCTACCTTCCTCTTCTCCTCCGCCTCCCTTCACTCTCCTCCCCACTCACTTCTGCCATCAAATAAATTCAGTTTAATTTATTTGCCACCGCCATCGCCAACCTCCTTTTTTCCTCCTCTTTCTTCGTCTTTCCTTTTGTTCCTTCCTCCCCTCCCCCTCTATCCGCCTAGCAAGTGTGCGAGAGGAAGACCAATGACGCGAGCTTAACGTATGTGAGAGAGAGGAAGACTGACAATGAGAGCGAACAAGAGCGAAGGCGGCTAGGGTTGAGATCTGGTGAATTTTAAATAACATTTAAAATTCACCAAATAACTTAAAAATATTTTAGGATGTACTGGTTTTGTACTCGTCTTTTGTAAAAATTTGACGACATTGTACTCATTTTGTACTGGCTTTGTACTCGTAATGCATGGTGGTGGATGGATCTGGTTGGGCGGCAGCTAGGGTACTACAACCTTAAATTTGGAAAATAACATTTAAAATTGACCAAATAAATTTAAAAATATTTTTGGATGTACTCACTTTTTGTAAGCATTTTTTGACGATGTACTCATTTTTCTAGTGGTAAAAGTGATCAATCAGTACTCAATTTTGTATGCATTTGTTCGTTATACTAGTGTTGTTCTCGTTTTGTACTTATTTGTATTCGTTATACTCGAGTTGTTCTATTTTGTATTCATTTGTACTCGTTTTGCAACTGGCTAAATTTTCTGGCGGGTGTTCAATATGCGATCAATCTTTTGACACGTGATCAAAATCTGGTATTTTTAAAATTGCATTAAAACGAGTTTTCATTTTTCTACACATTTTGAATATAGCTACATGAAATTTAAGGGGTTTTTTAGTATATTTGTGCGTTTTCCCATATATTTACTAAAGAAAATAACGATTGCTGACTAAAAGATTAATCTTTGACTATTTATAAAAACTTAGAAATCCTAATCTCTATAGAAAAACATGTCTTAACCAACTTGGACTATTAAATAAATAAATAAAAAGTGTTTACCTAAGATTAATCTAGTAGAGAGAGCTTTAAATGTTGCACCCGCTTAGGTGCCCCTAGTAGCCTTCTATTAGTATCGCGTCCCTTTTTTTTTTGTCTAATATCTTGTTTCATAATTTTTTTAATAAACCAATATTTGTTTTATAGCCTCTTCCTACTGTCGTTGTCATAACCTCCATTATTGTCTCTCTCCATCTAAGATGTGTTGACACTTCTCCATTATTGTCTCTCTCCATCTAAGATGTTGTGACACTTCTAATATTGACATCTTCTGCCATCCGCTATCTCATATCATCACCGTCACCACTTGCTTTGTGTGTGGAGTTATGTTCGCTGCTATAGGTTTGGTGTTTTTAGTTATTTATCATGTTTTAGATCGTTTTTATTGTGTTAGTTTGTCTTCATCTATTGGAAGTTTAGTTTTGTCTTCTCGTATTGGAAATAGTTACATGTTTAGTTCATTATTAGTTTAGTTCTCATTGTACTGTTGCATTTGACAAACTTATAAAAAAAATTACAGTTTGTGACATCGTTCAACTATTATAGTTGCAGTTAGAATAATAATGATCTTTGAATTAGTTTGCTTTAATTAAACGAGTTGATTTTATGTCAAGTCTTTCTCACTGGAATTTGTATTTTGACCATTGATGATTAATGAATATTTATTTCAAAAAATAGATTGAACAGTATTAAATAATGAGAAAAAAAAACAAAATTAACTAAAACAAGGAACAAAATAATTTATTAATCTGAAAAAGGATGCTCCCGCACCAAAAATTGTTACGAATAAAATTATAAACTATATATACGAATGATGTAATTTATTTATAATTCAAGTTAATAAAAATTTATACTCGTACCATTATTGTTCAAGTTCATAAAATAAGCCCATTCATTTTACTATATTTCAAATCGTTAAAGTAGCATATGAAATGCCAGATGATCTCTGTGTGGTTTCTATTCATAATTCATGCTGTCAAAATGTCTCAGAATAACTTTATGGAGATTGTGTGGTTTCCATTGTGGTTTCCACATGATCTGCATATAATCATAAAGGGCCATTTTAGATGAAACAAAAAGAAACATTATGTTATTCAAGAAATAAATGAAATAACTCTCAATGGAAAAAGAAGAAAACATTACAAAATAATTAATATAACAATTTAGAGTATTGTATATTCAAAAAAAATGTGGGGTGTTTGTTTTTAGGTAGATTGAGTTAGTAGATTGTGTTTGATAATTGTCGTAAATTTAGTAAATTCAGATAGATTAAAAATTTGTGTGTATTCTCCATTTTGCTCCTGAAAGTTGACTTTTTGTTTTTTTAAATTATAAATGTTGAACTAAAGTGTTTTTAATTAATTAGTTAATTTTTTTCATAATTGGTATTGCCTTTTGTATGTTGACATATTTTAGCAACGAGATGTTACTGACATTATACACAAAACTCTATGGGATGAATTGATGAATCTGAGATCACTTCCTATCAGTTCATCTGCTACGCAATGCCATTGACGACTATCTAATCCTCAAGTTAATGAAGGAAGTTAGGGTTTAATATGGCTGGTAGCACCTTGGTTTTCAAATAAAACCTAATCATTTTTCATTTAGAGAGACCTCTTTGTAATGTATTTGGGTATTCAAGTTCGTACTTGGATGGATGCTACAAGAAGGATGGCTATCCACCCGCTACGTAGCCTAAGCTCAAGTTTGATTTAGCGAATGTTGGTTTAACAAAAGAACGATGTCGGCTGTGAAATTGAATTTAGAGAAAATTTTGAGATTTTATAAATGTGTGAAAGATTTTGTATAGCAAATTACATGTCGATGGTGTGGTGAAGAACAAAGGAGAGAAAGGCACAAAGTGAATGCAGAAATTAGAAATGAAAGAGTGAGAGAGAGATGGATGTTTGAGGAGAAAGAAGTGAAGTTGAAGAGTGACAAACAGAAGGTGTTGGAGTGAGCTTAAATGGACGAAAGAGAGGAGAGATGAAGGAATTAAAACAACTGTTGAAAATAGGTAATTAAGTGCCTAAAAAGGTTGACAAAGAGTGATTTAGGTGTTTTAGAGCATAACTAACGGAGTCTTTGTTGTGGCTCCTCAAAATAATAATTTGTAATTCAAATTTTTATGCTATTTATTTGAAAATTTGAATTCGATTTATATTTTTTTCTCATTAATTAACATTCAATTATCAAATCAAAGTAAAAGAAGAATGATTATTGACTCTACATAAATATAGAACAAATATTCACTCTTGTTTCTATTTTTTGAATTTAGTAATAAAATATTTAAATACATCTTATCTATGTAAGTCTCAAGACAAATTCAAACAAATAATGAGATAAAATATACTCCCTCCGTCCCGTAAGGATAGATCATCTTTCCTTTTATATTTATCTCAATATATAAATTTACTTCATTTTTAATACTAATTGTTATATCATATTTTACTATAATGGCTCTACTTAAATGTATAATAACTTGTGTTATTAATTATTATTGAATAGTTATAAGGATGTATTTATAAATTTACAATTAAATTAATAATTCAAGTAACATTATTAATCTGTATAAAAAAAATATTATAATTTATTTTTATAAAACGGAAGAAATATTAAACATATTGATTTAGATAATCAAATTTATAAAGTCTATTGGAAGTGCTTACAAGCCCGAGAGATGAAACAAATCTGGTACATCAATCACATCTGGAGAGAGAGTGCAAATGGCCGTTATGAAGTGCCTAGAGAGCACAGGATTTTGACACTTGGCACCATTTGAGTAAAGCAACTATTTTAATCAGGATTAAGGATAAATTATCATGATTAGTCTTCATTTAAACGAGATTAATCAAATATTAAGCAAGAGGACTTCTGAAAATCAATCCTTAGCACATTTTTCAACGGATTTGTGCAGTTTGGAGAGAGAGAGTGGACAGACAGGAGCTTTAGTTCTAAGAACCAACAGGAATAATGTACGCAAGCGAACAATTACGTGTGTAAATATTTTCAAATATCAGGGGATTTTCAGTTACGTGCCCTAATGACGCATATTTAAAAGAATGACGTACGCTAATCTTGTGTTACGTACGTTTGACTGGATGTGCATTCTTTTTACATGCGCAACCGAGGTAATTCGTAATCTTCAATGTAGCGATTCCTCTACTTATATTTTGTTAACTTCACTCATTTCCAAGATATCAAGATTCTATATCTTCGTACATCGTTGTTTTGCTCGAACAATCTTGTTTTATATGTTATGAATGAATCTTAGTAATTGTCTGCAACTTTGTTCTTGTTATGTAACGATTAATGAATCTAGTTTTGTTGTTTAGCCACAAATGAGGTAATTTTTTCTTCCAAATATGACTCCGTTGGAACCTTGTTCCTGTTATGTAACGGAAAAAAAATACATTTGTGTCGAAAATAACTAAGACAAAACTAAATTATAAATAGTAACGAGCTTCAATATTCTCTGCAAATCACTAAACTAATTTAGCACTGCCACCACTTCAAAATTATTCCCCAAACACAGAAAATAAAGAAAGATGATTAGTGCAAAGAAGCTAACGGAAATAGCTTGAACTTGGAAAAGCAAAACTACTGCAATGAGGAGGAAGATAATTTATTTGCCAAACCTCAATAGCCATGGAAACACAGACTGTTCTAATTCATCAAGGGCTTGTGCAACAGGTCATTTTGTGATCTACAGCATTGATCGCGAACGATTTGTTCTTCCGTTGGCATTTCTGAGCATTAACATCTTCAAAGAGCTACTAGACATGTCTGCAGAACTGTTTGGTCTTCAAAATGGACCAATCATGTTGCCATGTGAAGCTGATTTTCTCAAGTATATAGTCTTGCTTGTCCAGAAAGGTCTGGCCAAAGAGACAGAGAAAGCTTTGTTCTCTTCTGTGTAAACGACTTGCCGTGCATATTCAGCTACTTTTCATCAAGAACATACAACCCAACATCTACTGGTCTGCAGCCACTGAAGATTTATTGCCAGTTTGTAAAGTAAGATTTGCTTACTCTTCTACTCCTTCCCGGAAGTTTTTCAATGTAAAATAACCATCTTGCCGTGAGAAAACTGCCTTAACGTTGTTTGATCACCAGTGGGCCGTATGTTTGATTACCAATAGGCTTACGGTCTACTGATACTGTGTCGCCTCCAACACTAACAGATTGAAAATTCAATCTTTGGCAAGAGTAAGGGTAAAAAAGAACAAAACGTAATTTGATTAGTTGTAGACAAAGATGGCAGTTTTAATTGAAATTACTAAGAATAATTGTTGGAACAAGATATTGAATTGACTTCATGGCTCATAACAAGGTCAATTCACATTTGCTAAGATATGTCATGTGAAATTCTTCAAGATTAAAGTTTCCATTGTGTTTTGCACTAAGAAAAGTAGCCCTTACAAGTGTACGATAGAATTGCAAAGCTTCAAGTGTTTGGTTTCCTGCAGAAAAACCAACCCCTGAACAAGATTTGATTCATTTGGGCAATCTACAAAAACTTGGGAACAGTTCAAACTTCAAACAAGCACATGATTTCAGTTAATTAGCTTAATCCACTAGACTAATAACGCCCTTGAATTAACTGATATTTCCTCCATAATGGTTCTATTATCTAATCCCTACTAGACTAATCAACTCTTCATCCAACCAACATCCCCTCCAAAACCAGTCGATTATATTCATTGAACAAAAATAAGGCAGCAAAATGAATTGAACGAATGTTGATGAACCTACGTATACGAGTCTGCACTACGAGAAGACACCAGAGCTCAAGACAAATGAAAGAAGAAGAATAATACAAATAAATGTATCTTTTATTTGAGTAACAAACTGAGTTTACAGCCACAAAGAAACATGTCCTCTCCTATTTTCATTATGTAAAGGGAACTGAAGGTTACAATTAATTCCATTCAATCACCATTTTTTTTTCTTCGAACTGAAACTCTATTTCTGAATTTACCTATTCCACTCAACTGCTGATTAATCTTTATCTACAATCTAATGATTAAAAAGAGTAATTATTTTCCATCGAAAGATCTCATAAATTAAATAAACTACAAAACTAGTGAATAGGACAAAATTGCCTCTTGAGAGACCATCCATCAATATATGAATGGGAAGAAGTGAACTTCCTACATCGACCAATCCGCCAAATCAATTGAGCTTTAGCAATCTAAGCTTTTGACAATCGCTACTAAGATGGGGCGATCCGTCTATAAACCGCCTCAAAAGTCTGTCCTCCATTCCTTGCAACTTTCTGTCCTTCTTCAGTTGCTGTGGTCAAAAGCGCTACAGCAGGATCTGCTTTTAGTTCATCCTCTGTCAGGGCTTCAAACATAGGGTGATTCTCTAAACAAGATTTCATCCATTCTCCAAGTTCCTCCACATCAGTAATCGTGTAGATAATCCCTCCAACCTGAAGAACGTAAGCATATTCATCCAGCAAATGTGGACTGATCACTCGTCGACGATGTTTCTTCTCCTTGAAGTGAGGATCCGGGAACAGGAAAAACATCTTCATAAGTTGTCCTTTCTCAAAATAGTTCGGAATATACTTCATAGAATTGGTTCGAACCACCGAAATATTCTGATATTGACCAGGATGAGTCACTCTTAAAGCTGTTATCCGTTCCTTTACATACTCTGTGACCTTATCTCTAAGTTCCATTCCAATCATTAAGGTTTCAGGGAAAAGTGTAGAAAGACTGACCAACAGCCCTCCAAACCCACAGCCGATATCTGCAAATTCAATCTTTTTGGAACAATTCCCTTGATTGGATGAGTCAAACAACTGAGGATAATGAAGGGCATAGTCAACATCAGAAGGAGATATGGGAATAGGGAAGTAAGAGTCACTTAACGGGTTGCTATGGGCTCTTGCTCTGTAGAAACGCTTTCTGGGCAAGCCAGTAGATTTACTGAATGTTGGGTTAGTCTCATTATCCACCATGTTTTTCTCTGCAAGCTAACAAGGCAAAATATGAAGTCTCAACATGATAACTAACTGAAACTTAAATGATAAAAATTGACAGAATATACCACACAGAACAAATTTTCTATTCTTAGAAAAAAAAATCCAAACATATCATACAGAACTAACCAGTTCATCCAATACAGAGTAAATTGAACAAGAAAGAGGGAACTCAGAGAATTCATGTACCTGCTGCTGATAATACGAGTGGCGTGGCAGAGTGAAGTTGGCTGTGGGGAGTTGATAGGAGGAAATGGGGACAGGAGAGTCGGGACTTCGGAGAAGAAAAGGAGGAGGCGGCGGCGAGAGTGAAGTCGTAAGGACGAGAGGCTGTGAAACGGTGGCACTACAAATAAGGGACGAGAGGAGGCCAGTGGCCGTGACGACAGGATTAGGGTTTTAATTCAAGGGTGAATTACTTAAATAGCCCTGAATTTGTGTTTTATAATATTGTTTAGAGTTTGATTAATGCTTAGCTAATCCTCGCGAACTCAATTTACATTTGGGTTTATAACTGATTTAATCGTTAAATATTGTAAAGTCAATTGATAAACAAATTTTTAACTTAAGTGTCCTTATTCTATCCTCGATAGCTCAACTAGGAAGAAAATAAGTAGCATCTGCGTAATGCGTAGATTAATTTAATAAAATAACTAATTTTTTCCATATTAAAATATAACCAAGAAAATTAATTTTAATTAATTAATTAAAATTATTTTTGATAAAAGCATGATGAATTAAAATTATAGATTGAAAAATCAATATCAATATTTAAAATTAGGGAGATTTTTTCAAATTTTTGACAAGTAGTTTCGTAGTTGATTGACACGTAGTTTTTTCCAAGTATTATCATAGTTGATCGACAAGTAGTTTTATAGTTAATTAACACATAGTTTTGAAAATGAGTTAAACACAGTAACTATGTAGTAAATTAATAAGTGACTTTTTATTTCTTTTATTATACTCATTTAAAGAGAGTTGAATACATTAAAGGGTTGTTTAATTCAACTTTTCAGAAACTTAATTCATAAGAAGTCGTTTATAAGGAAGTGACTTCTTGATAAATAATATAGAATTGTGTTTGGTTAATATTTTAAATTCTTGAAAAGTGTAATTTATTGTGTTTGGTTAAAAATTGTATTTTTCAGAAAATTGATTAAAAAAAATCAATAATACTCTTATTATTATTAGATTTAAATTAATTGTAAAAGAAAAACTAAAAAAAAATATTTATTTTTATTACACAAAATATATCTCCCATGAAAAATGAAAGTATAGTTAATAGTTCATACAATTCTATAATAAAATCTAATTTTTAAAAAAAAATTGACAACAATTAATTTATTTAATTAAATAAAAATATTTTATATATAATATATTTTGAAAATATTAAAAATATACAATATTTTTTTGTAACTTCCATAAAAATTTATTATATAAAATAATTAAAACTTTATTTATAAAATCATTTATAAATTTTAGAAACAAATATAAATTTGTAAGTAATTTCCTGAAGGGAATCAAGAAGTTCAACTTCTCGAGGTTAAGGAGAAGTGAAGCAACTGACTTATCAGGAAGTTCAACTTTCTTTGTTCAACCAATTAAATGAAATTTTTCGACTTTTCAAGAAGTTGCACTTCCTCCACCTACTCAATCTAAACCAAGCAAGCCCTAAGTTAAAATATATTGGCAAATTTTACAATATATACAAAAACATCATCCTTTTGTTATAGTATATATGCGATTGTTTAATTTATTATAAATAAACATATCTATTGTTAGAGCTACTTATGATCATTACTCTAAAACAATAATTTTTTACTATATTATATATGTTTTTAATTTATTATAAATAAACCTGTTGATTGTTTTGCCTACTTCTGATTATTATTTCTCTAAATTTTTTAATATTTTAATTATTTTTAAGAAAAAATTGTGAAAATATAACTAAATATTATATCTTTTTCTTAGTTAGACAATATTCTTCAATTAATATTTTTTTAGGGATTTGTATTGAACCCTCTCTTATATATTTATTATATAATCTGTCAATTATATTGTTCCAATTAAATTATTTTCTTTTTAGATTTATTGAGTTTTATTTTCTCATACGTTTTTAATTTTATATTTTTTTCGTATTTCTAGCTTATTTGACTTGACATAATTTCTATTGCTAAATTTTTAACTCTCATTCTACACACATCAATAATTTACTTAAAGAACATTTAAAAAAATACTCTCCTTTTATTAATAAAAAAATATCTTTTTATGTAGATGTCAAGTAATACCCGTGCATTACAATGTAAATTGTAATCATCTAATTTTAATTAAAAAAATAAAAAATATATATATATATAATAATAAAAATATATAGTCTAATTAATTTGAAAAAATTTAAATTGAAGGTTTAGTTAAATGGATAGTTAAAATGTTAATTGGAGCTCTTGAAAAAAAATCATTTAAAAATATTGTCTAAATAAGAAAAGATCTAATATTTAGTTATTTCTCACAATTTCTTCTATAAAATAATTGAACTCTTAAAAAAATTAAAGAAATAGTAATCATAAGTAAGCATAACAACCAACATGTTTATTTATAATAAATTAAAAAATTATATATATAATATAGAAAAAAATATTATTTTAGAGTAATGATCACAAATAGTACTAAAAATTAACATGTTTATTTCTAATAAATTAAACAATTACGTATATAATATACTAAAAAGATAATATTTTTGTAGACAGTGTAAAATATACTAATATATTTTAACTTTGTATATTTAACACTTTTTAAATGAATAATAATAAGAGAAATAAAAAGTCACTTATCAATTAATTATATAATTGTCATAATTGGTGTATTTAGTTATTTTCAAAGAGTAATAATATAAGTAAAAAGTCACATATCAATCAACTTTAAAATCATTTGTCAAAAATTTGGGAAAACTCTCTAGTTATAATATATATATTGATTTGTAAGCCAAATTGTTTAAAGTTTATAAACAATTACTATATAAAAAAAAAAAACTTAACTATCCGTCTAAGAGGGTCGTTTTTTCAACCAAATTTAATATATAGGAAAATTAACGTTTAGTCCATGAGGTTTAGAGAAATTAATCGGTATATCCACTTATTTTGAAAGCCCCCATAGTTCATCCCTAGGTTTTGTTTCTGCAGAACATTTTGGTTCCTTCGTTTACTAGTCAATAGTCATCACTGATCCTTAAGCATTTTCTGATATGTCAAAAAAAATAATGAGAGATTAAAAAATATTGTTACTAAAATGCCCACTTCATTAGTTTTTTTTAAACTATTGTTTAGTTTAGAATACAATTTTTTATTTTCTGCTTTTTGTTTTGTTTCTATTTTCTAAAGATTGAAAACATTTTAAAAATATATATAATAATCAAAAAACTTTTTTAACAAATTTTTCATTTTTTCATTCTTTATTTTTCAGTTTTCTAGAAAATAATATAAATTTTTTTAAACTAAAGAGAGCCTAGGTCTCACACACTCACCTCCCTTCCATCTTCCATCTCATCAGCCTCTATGCGTGTTGTTTCTCCTGGAAATTTCTCATTCCCCATTCCCAATACCTCTTCATCTTCTTTAGATTTAGGCTGAGAAACTTCCTTTTTGTTGTCTCATTCAACTCCTCCCCAAATATTTGTTCTTTTAAAGATGATAATGGGGGCATAGGCGTTCTTAACTGAGAACATACATAAGAATCTTTTGTGATAGCCTCAATTGTTGCAGTTTCCCTTTGATGAAAGCAGACTTTTATACTATCACAAAGTTGATTGGCAAACTTACTCCATTGTTTCCACCATTTTGTCCATTTACTCTTTTTTTTTTTGTTCATGGTGCTCCTTGAGCATCTTCTCAAATTATTATAGATCTGTGACATTGCAATATGAAAGAGCAAATGGGATTCATAGTCTTGGTCCAAGAAAATTAGTAGTCTTCATAGTAGGAACCTCTCGTCTCATGATTTTCATATTGGGATTCATAGTCTTTCAATTCTTTGTCGGATTCTTTATGGTAGATCTGTGACATTGCTCAGAGATTCCTCTTCACAGTAAAGTACAACTTTTCTTTCACTTTGGGGTTTCCATCTTCAATAGAGGTTGACAATCCAGATAGGCATGCCACAAATTGTTTTGGTGACACCCCTATGTTTTATTGTAATCTCTTTTTGCGTCCTTAAGTTTTAAAAATGTCCATATTGCATCCCTACTTATAAACTACTTTAGCTCAGAACACTTCCTGAATAACTAATTTTGGTATATGTTTTTTCAAGTTTGAATATAAATGCTTTGTGCAAAATCTGTGATATCAGGATTAGATATTCAATATGTTTTCTAGGCTGACACATTTTACAAGCAGAGACACAATAGGAGCCTTTTTTTCAAAACTTAGGGACACAATGAAAAATTACGATAAAATACATAGACGCTATAGTAATTCTCCTATATTGCCAAATTTTGATGAAACTTGGGTAACAAACAAAATTAAAGGAAAAGATGTGCTGGAAGAATTGTGCAAATTCTCCAAACCATAGCAAAATGTATAGTTAGACTTCAATCAAGTGAAAGAAAATGTCTTTCTATGAAATCACGTTTGCAAAAATAGGAAACCTTGTTAAATGGCAACTTTATAAATATTTTGAGTGTTTGACAAAGGTTGAAACTAAAAGACTAATAAGGACACTAAACAAAAAGTGAAACATGATTGACAGAATTGAAATGAGGTTTGGAATGGTGCTTTGTGTTGTTGCTTCTCCTTTTTATAAGTTCTTTGTAACTTTCTTATTGTGAATCTCTCACTTCAGACAATTGTTCCCCATTGAGATAGGGTCTTTTGAAGTTCTACTACTATCTTTCATAAGACTTATTTTTCAAATTAAGTCCCATTTTCCCTATGTGGATTTGCCTGCCAAGACTAAACCTGAACTAACCAAGAAAACTTTCAGTTATTAGCTTCTTGTGCATAACTATTGTTTTTCAAATAGATTCGATAAGCTCTTCTACTAAACACTTGATTTTCTTGATAAGACCTTATTCCTTTTGAACAAATTCTTCTTTATATAAACAATCTTATCTCTTCCTCCAATTTTCTCACTTCTTAGCCAACTCTTCATTCATTTTCCTAAGATTCTCATTTAAATAAGGTCGTTTGGTGTTGGGCAAAATCTATGGTAGTCCCTGAAGTTTAATTATATCTCTCTCCAGTCTTTGCTTGTTTTAAAATAGCCATTCCACTTCCTATCTCTATCGCTATTAGTCAAATTTAACGGGTCATCTGTCTCTGTCGTTGTTACTTGTTTTCTAACGTGGCACATGTGACTTACTAATTTTAATATTTTAATGATAATCCTTGTATTTTTTATTTTCTCTCCCACTCCCTGTCTGCTTTCTCTCTCATTTATCTATCTCTATCTTTCTTTCCATCACTTTCCTTTAGTTTCTTGCCAACCAAACACCCAAAACCACCTCTCTGTTTTTTCTCACTCTCTCTATCTTTCTATCTCATCTCTCTCTACGTCTTTCTTACCCACTCTTAACGATTATCTCTCTCTTAATCGATGCACCACCATTTCTCTAACACTTTCAACCTTTGAAACCATAACTCAATAAATATAAAATCAAAATCAAAACCCATATTCATTATCAAAACCCATATTCACTATGAAATCAAAATCAAAACTGCAGACAAAACAACCCATATTAAATAAATTTCAAAAATTTCTTATCCCTAACCACATTTCAAAAACCTCAGTTTCTCTTCATAACTCTATGATCTTACGCTTTGATTCAGGTGATGCCATGTGACATGCTTTGTTTCATTTGGAGCATATAGCTCGTGGGCATCTCTTACTGTAAGGAAGAGAGTGGGCAAGTTTCATTTGATTCATGCGACGCCGTGTGGCTTCTTCATCACTATAAGAAAATGGGTGGGTCCATGTTTCAGTGAATTGTGTTTATTGTAGAGAATTTCATTTACTCATGGTGTAATAGATTTGAATCTATGAGCTTTATCTTATGTAACTGAACATTTTAGTAAGTTAAGATGGTGCAAAAGAGTTTGAATCTATGAGCTTTCTCTTATCTAATTGAAGATTTTGAATTAATTAAAGATTCAGACTTCAAGTGAGACTCGTTTCTACTACACAGTAGGTTTCAAATTTTTCCTTGGGTTTTGTAAAACAAAGAAAATATAGTGGCTTTGATTTTAAGTTTTGATTTATATTTTTCCTCTCATTTCAAGTTTTTTTTTTTCATTTCAATTTGCTTTGGTTTTGGGTTATAGTTGTGCCTCTGGGTTATGGTGTTGAGAAGGGAGAGAGATTGATGTGATGGTTAAGAGGAAAAGAGAGAGAGAGAGAGAGAGAGAGAGAGAAAGCAGGAAGAGAGACGAAGAAGGTGGTGATGGGAGATGAAGAAGGAATGGGTGGGAGGGTTAGGTGTTTAGGGTAAGGTTATGTAATATTCCACCCGTTCTAACCAATCTTCTGTACCTTTTTCAACTAATTCGAATATGATATTTGAGTGTTGAGATGATTGAGTTAATGTTTGAAGGTGTTTAATGATGATAATTTTGCAAGGTTGGATTTTGTCAAGCCTCGAGAATAATTTGACACGTATTCAAAAGTGGAGGAAGTCGAGGAATACATTCTGGCAAGGAATGACGTACATCAGGGGCAAGGAAGACGTACGTTATCTGGGTTTGATTATTCTAAAGATGAACGTACATTGTGAGATGGAAGACGTGCATTGTCATATGCATAATGTATGTTAACCTTCCTAAGATATACGTTGTGATGCCATTTTTCAGATCCAAGGCTACTGGATGCTATTTTGACCAAAATGAAATACATTGTGACTTTGGCGACGTACGTTAAGGCCCTGTAATGTACCTTGCAATGTAAAATGATGTATTTTGCCTTTGAAAATTAGTGAAATAGTGTGTTTCAATATATTAGTCATTAAAACCCCTACCAAACCCAAAACTTGTCATTTACTCTGTCTCTTCTCACTCAAACTCTCTCAAATTGTCTCTCAACACTTCCTTTTTGTTCCTAGAGGTAAGATTACATCTATTTCTTAGTTTTTGATTCATTTTTATGCTTTAAATTCATGGATTTTGTTTTTGGCCAAATTGGTTAGTGTAATACCCCGTATATTTTTTTATAAGTATTTTTGGATAATTATAATTGGAGTAATTATTTTGGATAATTATTTTTGGAATAATTATTTTGGATAAATTGGGAAGTTATTTGCAAATTTATTTTTGGTGATTGGAGGGTTAATTTTATGTTTAAGAAGATTATTGGGTGATTAATGAAGGTTGGGAGTGATTTGGAAGTGATTTATTAAGTGAAAATGGTGAAAAAATGGAATTTGGAAGAGCATCAGATGACCTGTCGTCTGCCGTGGGTGGTCGTACGGTGTGTCGTTTGGCGTTGGAAAAGCTGTCGTCCGCACATGTGTGATTGTCGTCCGTGCGCGTGTCTTCAAATGGCGTGTCGTTTGCTCCAGACGATCGCGTGTTCACTCGAGGCAACCGAATGGCGTGTCATTTCTAACTGTCGTTTGCATCTTCCGCCTATTGTCTGCGTGCGTGACAGTGGGTGCTGAAGTGAAACGACGCCGTTTCACCTGAGCTGCTTCCCTTTAAAATCATATCGACCTCCCTACTTTTTTTCTCATTTTCTCCCTCATTTCTCACTCAAATCAGACGAAATTTGATTCCCTTTGACCTCAGAACATTCCTCTATCAAACTTGAGGTAAGATCATCGATTATTTTCGGTTTTTGGCTCCTTTTTATGCATATGTTTGCATGGTGTCATGTTTGACCAAAAATTAGGTTTGGAAGAGGTTAGGGTTCTATTTTGTTTGGATTTTTGGCTTGATTTGGAGTTTTTTATGTTATATATAAGTATGAGGAGCATATAAGAACATTGATTTATCTTGAAATGTGAGAAATTTATGATTTTTCTTATGGGTTCATTTTTTGTCCGAAAATTGGAGTTTTGGTTTGAATGGTTTTAGGTGGTTTTGATAGAAACCAATGATGAATTTAGACTCTTGGGATGATTTTAAGTTGATTGGTATGATCGAAAATATTGAATCCCGCTCGAATTGAATTTTAGGGTATTTTTGCAAATATTTTTCGTCGCGGGGACTTCGGTGAAAATGTCATTTTTTTATTTTGATTTGTTTTGAGGAAGAGAATGTTAGATTCATATTTTTGAGGATGTTTAGAGTAGTTATGAGTATTTAGATAGTTGGGAGGTACTCATTTGCGAGTTGGGCATTTGCATTGCATTGCACTCATACATTCGGTACGGCCACAGTACCATATATTGATGTTATCATGTTGTATTTGTTACAGCATCATATGCTTGCCAGCACCAGCAGCCACCCACCAACGGTGCTTGATTGGAGTCCTAGAGTTTTGGACATTCAGGTGAGTGGATGACAGCTTCAAACACATAGGTTGTGTCTTGAAACTATATACTCTGTTTTTTATGTGTTTATTCACATATATGCAAACTTGACTAATCTCAGGATTGGTAAATTGGATAACTTGGATTATGTGAATAAATATTCACAGCTTTGTTTTGAGAAATTATATATATATATATTCAACTGTTTTGACTTTGAGATATGTTTAGTTTTGGATAATTATGATTTTGATTATGGGACACCTTCGCTACGGGGTGCGTAGCCTTTGGTATACCAATGTGTGATATGACCTAGCTGTTGGAGTTGACGATAGCCATGTTGCCCTAGCCCGGCACATGATTGGATTATGTAGATTGGTGGCAGAGGCCCCAATCATTATA
>CAODLS011398837.1:0-12244 GCA_948243855.1 Flueggea neowawraea | reverse complement strand
CACAATTTATTAAATGAAGAAATTAAATAAAATATTTAATTTCTCAAACCCAACATAGCCAAAGTATTTTCTTTCAAATACTTTTCCAAAATACCTTTCAAAATTTATATTCACTTTCTAAAATATTTTAGAGATAAACTCCAAATTTATTTTCAAAGGTAACT
Source organism: Flueggea neowawraea (assembly GCA_948243855.1). Classification (NCBI taxonomy): domain Eukaryota; kingdom Viridiplantae; phylum Streptophyta; class Magnoliopsida; order Malpighiales; family Phyllanthaceae; genus Flueggea; species Flueggea neowawraea. Next base: position 12,080 of record CAODLS011398837.1, on the reverse strand, counting down.
ACCAAAGTATTTTCAAAATTTAATACCGAAGTATTTTTCATAATATTTTTAAAATAGCTAAATCTCAGATGTTTTAAAAAAACATCTTAAAATACTTCGAAACTTTAGAAAACCATTTTCTTTTTATCAAACCTCGTAATCCAAAACCTTTGCCTTGTAGGCATCGTAATACTAATAGTATTATTTTCAAATTCGTATCTTATCAAAACATATTCCAAAAATATCAGAGTCTAAACATATTTCACGGATAAGGGACCATAAACATAATGTGGTGAGATCTAGGTCACTACTCAACCACCTCATCAATGATTGGGGTCATACCACCAATCCATAATCTAATCATGTGCCCTCGTCAGAACAACATGGCTATCAACTACCCAGATAGCTGGGTATAATCCAATCATGTGCCCTTGTCAGAACAACATGGCTACCAACTATCCTGGTAGCTAGGTTTAGCATGCATTGGTATACGAAAGGCTACGTACCCCGTAGCATAGGTGTCTCATCTCCAAAACATTACTCATAGTATATTTAAATCCAAAATCATAACGGTCATGTGACCGATCATATCAAAACAAATCAGATATATAAGATATAACTTATATATCATATTCCAAATCAATTCCATAATTCAAATATATATATATAAATATATATATTTTCTGAAACCAAATCTTTTTTTTCGAAAAGATATTCAAAAATCCAAACATTTCACAATTTATTCAAAACATTTCCCCAAAGACATATTCAAATATTTGTTCCAAAAAATATTCAAATATCAAGTATACCAAACAGATAATCAAAATTATCTGAAAATACTCTTAAAAATCCAAACAGAGTATTTATTTCAAATAAAATATATTCGCTCACGAATATATTTTCAAAAGCCAAAACATTCATTTCAGAGATCACAATAAATATTAAAAACTTAATATTTATTTTTCGGAAACAAAATGATTTTCAAACCTGGTTTTCATAACCAAGTTATCACATACAACATATTTTTAGGATTCTCTATCCTTTATTAATTCCAATTCCATGCCAGCAGTCAGTTGTTATCAGTTCTTTTTTGGGCCATCTGGTATGCTAGAAATCAAGTGGCTTTTGAAGATAAATTCATTTGTATTTGATATATCATAAAATTACACAATTATTCAAGCAAGAATTTATGCATTTTTGGCCTATAATTAAGTGTTTAATGTCATATTTATATATTTTTTGTGTTTTGGTTAGGTCGGGAATGATTTGGACAAATTAGGACGAAAAGGAAAAAATGGAGCGTGAAGTTGAAAGCTTGGAAAGATGAAAAATGAAGAAAAATGATGTGCCACGGTCATGGCACGGCCATGGTGAAGACGGTGGCCAGACCGTGGCCAAAATGTGGTCGTGGTGAATTTTTGGCAAGAAGCACGAAGCGGGCAGAGACTGGTCACGACCATGCAAATGACTGTGGCTTTTGGGAGTGGTGTCACCATGGTCTGGTGCCATGGTTGTGGCCCTAGACCGTGGCCACCTAGAGGATGAGGAAAAAGCATGGCGGCAAGGACGCTTTTTGGTGGAAAAAGGCGTACACTTGGGGCATTTTTGGACATAAATTTGTGAGGGTTTTACCACATGTCAAGGGATATAAAAACCCCATTTTATTGACTCTTCCATAAATTTTACACTCTCCACTTCACACACTACATCTTTTTCTTATTTTTGCAAGAACTCATCTCTCTTGTTCTTGAGAGGAATGTTCAGGAGAGCTTGAAGGCTTGAGGATTTCTCTAATATTCAACCTATAGGAGCTTTCTCTACACCTTATTCTCCTTAATTCCTCCTTATTCTTATTGTTGTCTATTATGATTTGTGTTGTATTTCATTGTTTTATCTATATGAACATAGTCATGGTAGCCTAAACCCTTGTGTTAAGGTTGAGAGATGTAGACTATTGATGGATATTTGTTATATTTATGAATGGGATTGATGAATTTCATTTGATATCTTGTGTTTATGTTAGGTTGGTTCAATGACTTGTTTTGTATGAATATTGTTATGCTTGATCACCATAATGATATTAGTGAAAAATTTAGGTGAAGGATCTAAAGATGAAGCTTAAATGAGGTTTACAAGCATTGAAATTACCATACTTAGGGTAGACATATTCTTTGTAGGTGATGTGTTCGATAAAATTCCCGAATGAACCTAATGACTCTAGTTTAGTTAGGTGATGCCGAAAGGACCCTCTTAATAAATGTAGGTATAGCTTAAATGAACTTGCAAGAGGCTCTAAGCTAAATTAGCGAGAGAACACCCAATCCATAAAATAACCCATTCGTAAGTATAACAAGTAGAAGTCTTAGTTGAACCTCGAATGCCCTAACACCTTGTCATATATTGTTTGCTTTCTCTTACAATTTACGTTGAGCATTTACTTTATTACATCTTTGTTTCTTATTCAAAATATAAAAAAAAATTCCACTCTTGAATTTTTTATTTTCTTGTCATGAATTGATCACATTAGCAAACCGTTCCGGTGGATTCGATACCTTAGGGATACTCCTAAGAGAAAACTACAGTGACAACCGTGCGCTTGCAGTTAGTCAATCAGTATTTTTGCAACCATCAGATGCATTCTTCGTGCCACTAGAGAATGTGACATTTTCAGGGTGGGCCATATGTATAATGTACAGCAGAAGCTACTTATTCTTCGATGATTGGGTATTGAGGTGATTCATTTTAAGGCTCCTAAAATTATCTTGGTCAACTGGTATCCTCCTCTACCTTCTTGGGTTAAAGTAAACACAAATGGCGCTTCTATGGGTACTCCTGGCATTGGCGGTGCAGGTGGGGTGTTTCGGACAAGTAAGGGCTTTGTTTTGCGGTGCCTCTGCCTAACTACTTCCTTTTGAAGCCGAATTATATGCAGTTATATATGCTGTTAATCAAGCTCACACTTTTGGTTGGAATCACATTTGGATTGAGAGCGATTCTTCATATGTGGTTTCATTATTGAAGGAACGCAGTCTTCCGGTGCCTTGGAAATTTCTGCCCGACTGGACTCATTGTCTTAACTAATTGTCCAATATGGAGTTTAGAGTCTCACACATCTATAGGAAAGGTAACACAGTGGCTGACAGATTATCTAAGGAAGCACTCCACAGTAGAGTTGAGCAGTGGTGGTTTACCTTGTTCGGTTTCAATTCCTCGCTAGTCAAGCGTGATGGCCAAGGTAGAGAACACTTTCATTTTACTTAAGTCTTCTTTTTTCTTTTATACAGTTTTTGCTGCTCATTGAGCTATAAGTTTTTTTGGCTTATCGTCCTTCTCTTGGATTGTAACTAAATATTCTATTTGTTATCTTTTTCATCAATAAATCTGAGCTCATGAATATGAAGAGATCGCAGAGAAGGTGCCAACTTAGTTAGGATATTCATGTTGTAGTCACTGAGTCTCATGCCTTTATTTAAAAAACAACTTAAATGGATTCACCAAATTGTACCAAAATCCATGTACAAAATTATTGATTTAGACAATGAATTGCATTTAGTTTTGTCCTGATCTTCAAAAAGACACAGTACTCTTAAAGCTATACATATATAATGGATTATATATCTATCGATACCTTGTTAATTACATGATGATTCTAAAAATATTTTATCTCTTAGAAAGGAAAAACTCAATAAAACCGTTAATGTTTTAATATTTAAAGTAGTTTCTACTCTTTATATAAAAAGAGTAAGATCCATAATGGATTTCCTATTTTTCAGACAGTATAAAATGATGTATAATTTGTTTTGTAAAATTGATTGTGTCATAAACTTTCAAAACCCAAACAATGGGTTCAGTGGTATACTTTAAAACATAATACAACACTTTGTAAGGTGTTGTTATTATGGCACAAATTGGATGAATGTCTGGCAAAATCACGTCCTCAGTACCATGTTAACGTTTGACAGTCAAATTAGACGAAGAAGTAAGTACTTAACGTGTGTTATTATTGCAACCTTTTACAAAGTTGATAAATTATTTTATTATAAAAAGAAGTTCGAGTCAACAGTGTAAAAGACACAAAACATTTTTGCAAAAAAATTGAACTCCATATATAGTGTAAAATTCTCTTAGGCTAACATCTAGATCTCTCAAAATGAACGAGAAATAATCGTATGAATCTATCATAAAATCGGTAGTGGTTAAGACTAAAAGAATGGATGAAATTGATGATCACCACAACTTGGGTGCACATTATCTCCCATTATCAAAAACCAAAACAAAGATGGAGCTATTGACTATTTCTTTTACTAATACGTAGCACTACATAATGTTGACATAACCCCAACCATATCACGCCGTTCTTTTCATTTGAACATAGCAACAACTCCATTGGACTTCTTCAATGATTACCAGGAAAAAGAAATAAAATGAAATCCTTCATTTGTAGCTGTTACTGAAAGATGCCCTAATTCAAAACACTATTTAACTATTTATATGGGCATCCAAACTGTCAAAATTCATTCACAAACATAAATGGAGGTACGGTTAATGGTACGGTATACTTGTTACTAATAATATAATATTAATTATTCTGATATTATCTTACCATTAAAAACTTTAAGGCGATTGTTTTTAACGTTTTAATTACATATTTAATATATTATAATTTAATATATATATTGTAGTTTTCAAATTATATGTTGCAAACTTTTTTTAAGTATGTAATCTATCTAATATACCAAATTCATAATATACCACTTTCTATCTAAATAGATCAAACACCTCATTATTTTATCTATTTAGTACATATATATAGTTTCATAACTATAACAAATAAATTAATTCAGTTATGATAAAAAAATAAATTAATTGTATGTGGTTCTTTGCTATTTTACAATTTCTAATAGTGATGCCATTTAAAGATCTGATTAACTAATAATTTTATAATTTAATGTTCTTACTGAAATTATAAGATCGACAAATTGAATCTTAACTAATTTTCAGTGCATTATAGAAATAATTCTTCTTTCCGACCCCCGACCCCGATCTTTTACTCGAAAAATAGAAATAATTCTTCTTAGTAAACACTAGCTGGCAAGAATATCAACTCCTTTCACTGAGTATAAAGATAAAAACATGAACATTCCCATTTTTCCAGAAAAATCAAAACAAAAGGACTAGAAATTCAATTTTCTGCATCTTTGTGACATTCAAATCATGTCATTCTTGGTGTAGTAATGGTGGAGGAATAGCTGGTGTCCGAAAAAGTAGAGGCTACTAACATGAAACTAGTGGAATTTATTCCCACACCATGATAGAAAGAAAACAAAAAAAAATTAAGGTTTGGCCAAAAGAATAATGCTTTTGATCGTTTGCTACTGACAAGACCTATATGCGCTCTTCTTACACTGATGAGCCACAAACTTAGGATCCCTCATTTGTATAAACCAAAAACTAAAATTAAAAAAAAAAATCTTAAGCAGTTTTAAATTTGTAAATAATTAAGTAATATGTACTTGCATAAGATTAATTATTGGACTATGACAAGAAACCAATTTGAAATTAAAGCAAAAAAGGATCATGACATTATTTCTCCTAAATTCAGAAACTCCACCAACACAAAAATATAAACAAAAGGCCAATCAAAGACATGAATTTGTACATGGAGCTGCAAATCTTAATAAAAATAAAAGAGCATTCTATAAAAATTCATACCAGAACAAAATTTGCAACCGATCCCTCCTAAAATTACCAACTATTATAAACTAACTCAACTCATAAAAAGAACTTACATGCCCTCTCTCTACATCAAGATTGCATATCGCATACTATCATTCACCATAAGGTGATTCATTTCAGAAACTTGAGCAAACTCACCCGTGACCCACATGCCATCCACCTCATTGACATGAGGTTGTGAGAAGCAAGAAACCATAGAAAGAGGAGCAAGGAGAACTCTAATTAATCCGGACAATCCACTCTGTCTACCCGGTCTATCCATGTCGCGAACCAAAATAGGAAATTCATCACCATTCATGCCTCCAATCATGCTCTCATCGGCCACTCTAGTGCTTTTCTTGATGTTTCTCATGTTCCACCGCAACCTAGCTAACATTTGCCACATAATTCAGCAGTTTTGGATGTAAGAAACTTGGCCAGGACGTGAAAAATTGTGTTGAATTAAGTTTCCATTGGAGTGATCAAAGGAGGGTGGAAGGCTAGCTTTTTAAACAAGGAGGCTGTTGTTTGATATAATGCCTAGTTGGTGGTGGTGTTGCTAGTGCAAGTGCTCATCACGAAGGTTATGGAGGCTTTTTTAAGGGCCTTTTTTGTGGGGTCTATCTCTAGGCCAACATGCCGACACGGCTGCCTAATTATGCACAGAAGCTTTTTCATTATTTTGGATTTCTCGCCCTTAAAAAAGCACTAAATTTAGCAAATGTAAGTGGAGAATGTTTAAGGTACTTTTGTAAGTTCATTGCCCTACAAACTGAAAGAGCGACTGAACAAGGAGCTCCAATAACATTAGAAATGAAAATCAATGAGGATCTTGATCCTAATAATTGTTAATTAGGTTTGTTCAAACAATTTTCAATTAGTTTACTAACATGTGAGATTTTATAATTAAAATAACCAACAAACTATTGATTCAATGATAAACATGTTAGTTTTGAGTGAATTTTATTTTGTTGAGAGAGAAAAGAAAATGCTTTAATTTTCAAAAATAGTTGCTCACTTATAAATAAAAAAATTGCTTAGAATAATTGAAGCTTAAAAGTTTAAAATGATATAACAATAAAAAAAAGTTTAAAATGATTGTGAATAATTTTTAAACAACATTGTAGGTGATGCACTACCTTGTGCTTAATTTGCTAAATGAAGATGTCTAAAAAGTGTCTCCTGTATGTTGGAGTTTTGATATGATTGACACCATAACTTATTGAATAATATTAATAGATATATTTCCATGGCCACTAAGATGTTATTTCTCATTTTGTTACATAAACTTCTAAATTGATTTATGCTACGTTCACGATATTTGTTGTCAATAAACAATAGTCCCTTCACTTGATTTGTTTGTAAACAATATTATCCTACTAGAAACTTCGTATTGGATTACAAGTTAAAATATCCACTCAAATACCAATATGTTTATGATCTAATGATTTGAGAATCATCTTCATTATTAAAAAATTGGGAGTTTAATTTGTACTGAGAGCCAATTTAAAAAAGAGAAAAACTCATGATTCAACCCATTAAAAATGAGTTACAGATAAATTATTTTTTTAATAAAATTGAATTTGATTTAAAATAATAAAACTAAATTATGCAAACATAAATTTTGTTGGGCATAGATTATATGGATGTAGATTAAACACCAAATTAAAGATAACTCATGAGTTGGAGATAAAGTCTCATTGGGTCCCAGAAATTGACCCAATATAATGAAGAATCAATGCTTGTACATTGTTAATGTGATGGAGACCCATGAGTTATCATTAGCGTTGCTCCACTTATTGTGCCTCCAACTAGTCATCAACTTGCATTTCATCAATTCTCTCCATTCAATACAAATCACATTCCAATTTTAACCACACACCAAACACGATTCACTTAAATATTTTCAGTTGAATTTGTTACAAACTAAGTGTTGATTTTGTAATTTTGTACAACAGAAAAAAGAAAAGAAGAAGTGTGAATTGTGTAGTTCATGATCTCAATGGACTATAACTTAAATGGGTTGCTTTTTTCTTTGTTTTTTGTCCTTTTTTCTTCATAATTAGTGTCCTTCATTAATAGAATATAACAAAATGATTAAGTTTAGTGATTTTTTTTAAATAAAACATTAGTTTCCACTCGAGGTTCATGAACTTGCCTATACTGTGTTTTATTAATTAAATCTAATTTAATTACCAGAAAAGTAAATTGTTAAAGACCAGAAATTAATTTATATTTTAATGTAAAGGGACTGATTTTTTTTAAATAAGGTAAAAGGAAATTAGCTGTCCATTAAAAAAATTATATTTTTTCTATATTATATCTTCCACCATGCAAGGTATGTATCATGTGTGGCTTTGTAAGAACAAACCAGAAATCAGTAGTGCTTCACAGGACCCATATGATTAGATTTCTGTAAGATAATTCTTCTCATCATCTAATTAGAGATTTTATTATATTGCCAATTGGATCCTCAGTGGTATTGGTTGACAAGCAATTGCAAGTCAAAACTCCATTCCATCCCCTTAAACATATGAAGTCAAGCCCCATTAAGGAATGATTATAATTGATATAAAGTATTCAATAAATTCAAAAAATAGAGTATTAATAATTCTTCTCATGAGATTCAAACTTATACCATTTTTTCCATTCTAACAATGATCATTTTTTGATACGGAGTATTCGAATTTATATTCTTTAAAGTCAGCATGGTTACTTGCAAGTCAATAGTAACTCTTTATTTTAAAAAATTGCGTTAAAAATTTAGGAAAAGTGTAATATTTTGCCCGTTTCAGCTGGACTCCTATAGCTTTTCATTGGAATTCGATTCAGTTCAGGAGTGTTTCCAATAGTGATTGGTGTTTGATGTGGGATGTTGGGTACACTCTTGAGGATTAGGTGTTATAGAACTCCGAGAGAAGTTTGATGCACGTTGGAAGCGTGGGATGTTAGGTATGGGAGCTGGAGTGTTGATAACGTACGTCGGCCTTGTTCGTGACATATGTTATCTGGAATACAGTAGACGTACATTGGAGGAAGCAAGACATATGTTATGTAGAATGTTGCGATGATCAACGTACACAGTCTTAGAGTGACGTACTTTGTGGTGTGTTTCCATAGATCCGAGGCCACTGGAAGCATAACAATGTACATTGAGAGGTAGGGATGTACGTTGTAGTACTACCAAGACGTACGTTGCAATGCATAATGACGTGTGTTGCCTTTGTAAAATGCTGAAACGCACTGTTTCAATCTGCAGCGTCTTTAAAGCCACCAAGCCGATGGGATTCGCATTTACTTCGTCCCCTTCACTCTCTTCTCCCTCAAATCACCTCAGAGCACTTCCTTATTGTCTTCCCAACATACATAATCCATTTTTGAGGTAAGAATCACATCTTTTCTTCTCTTTTCCCCCATTTTGTGCATTAAATATTTTAGGTCCATTTGATCCCAATTTTGCTAGGGTTTTGATTTCTGGATATTTTTGATGAATTAATGCTTGGGGTTGCTAGAATATGTTATCTAGGACTTACACTAACGAGAATCAAACTTTGAATCAAGAGATTTTGTGAGTTTTTGGTGGAGTTAGGTTTAGTTTTGGGTTTGATAGATTTTGGGCCGAATTTGTAGTTTGTATGGTGAAATTTTTGATAGATTAATGTTCCTAAGGTAGAGATCAACCAATGTGCGTGTTTGGTTTCGATTTTTGTAGGTCGAATCGGGAGTTTGATAATTTTGGAATAATATTTTTGCTCTCTACATAGTTTTGTAATTTTTGAAAAGTTTCTATTAGATTTGTAATTTTTAAGAAATTTTATAGATTGTAATTTCAGAAACTTGAGTTCTAGATCTGTAATTTTGAAAACCTTGGAAAAATATTTGTAATTTTGAGGAAATTGAGTTTATTTGCAATTTCTAAGAGTTTGAGGACTTAATTGGAGATTCTGACTACTTGGAGAGTTAGTCGGTAGTTTTCAAATGCTTTAAGGACTTTTCTAAAATTTTGGAAAAATTTGGGAACTAAACTATAACTTTACATGGGTCGGGGACCAAACTGTAATTTTATGTAGATTTTGTATTTCTAGTCAAGAGTGATGGATTCTCACCCGAGATAGATTTTCAGTGACTTCAATGGTCTACATATGCATTTGCATATCATGTAGTGGTATCGTTATAGTACCACATTTTTACATTTGTTATTTTTGTATTTTTTACAGCTTCGTGTGCATGCCAGCACAATCAGCCACCCACCAGCAGTGTTTGACTGGATCCTTAGCATTAGATACCAAGTAAGTGAAATGACAGTTTCAGACACATAGACTGTGTCTTCAAATTTAGTATAATGTTTTTTATATGCCTGGCTATGATTTGAAATCTGACTAATAATTATTTGGTAATTAATCGTCATACTTATGTGATTATTAATGACCCAACATTTTTTCTCTAAAAGCTAATATATATATTGGTATATATATATATAGTTACTTTTCAATAAAAAGGCATTAAAATTCTGATATGCATGCTTGCCTGTAATATTATAAGTATATAAAAATCTGATACGGAACACCTAACTACAGGGTACGTAGTCTTTGGTATATCAATGCTTTGACAATGCCTTAGTTACCGGGGTAATGGGGTGACTATGTGTCCTGCTAGATATATGCTTTATTCAGCCAGGTGGCGGAGCCCACACTGCTATTCTTCTGTCTATTCAGGTCCCATAATCTGACTCTAATAAATATATATATATCGGTACATATATATATATATACTTCTGATACCGATTAACTGCATGTTGTATGCTCTGGATGCAAACGTTTTGGTATAATGTTTTTTTCTGAAATCTACTATGTATGTAGTGTGTATACTATATGATATCTACATATATTCATATGCAATAGTTTTAAAACTATTTTCAAAATGGTTTCTGTGAGGCCTAGATCCGATCTGGAGTGTTGTTTCCTCATTAAGGATTCTTACCCATTTTTCTTCTGTTGTCTATGTTAAACTTATTTTTTTGGTGATACTTTTGATGCTCAGAGACTGTCTGACACCTCAATTCCAGTGAGACATTTCTTGATAGTAGTGAGTGCCCCTCGTTCGGACTCTACTTTTGTTCTGTCATTAGAGCTCCACATTAGGTTACTGTCGGATTACTGGGCTATACCTTTTGTATTTTGGGACATTTATTTTACTTATTACGGTTTATATTTATACGGATATTTTTCTGATATATACTTATATACTGATTATAATAACTCTCTCATTCTAATCATTTCTCTTTAGCGTTTCAATCAACTCTGACAAGGTCTTTGGTGGAATGTCATTTGACTGATGATGATCTTTGTTCATTTGAGAATTTGATCCTTGAAATATTTAGGTGATTTTGGTGTTTGAAAAAATTTTAAGGATGTTATCTATGTAATTTTGGGTGTGGTTAAGTCCCAAAAGTGATGGGATTTATGATTTGAAGTTAAGAACACATTGGAGGCATGATTTTTTGCACGTAGAGCTTGCTGGAAGCCAACTACGTGCACAACAGTGGCAACTATGCATGTTGAGCATGGTTCGGATGGGTTTGTGGGCTGTGTAGGCCGTGTGTGTGCGTTGAAAGAGGTTTTTGTGCATGTTGTTCATCGCTGAAACATAAACTGTGAGTACCTTGAGCTATCTACATTCGTTGCACACGTTGTTCTTCATCTGAAAATAAGTCGTGGGGATTTCAGGTCTTCTACGTGCGTTGTTGAAGGGTTTGTGCACGTAGAAGTCAACCTGGGTGTGAACCAAGAGTTGTTGAGCACCATCTACGTGTACTGAGGGAAGCATCTATGCACGTTGAACGCCTTCTGTGTGTGTAGATGATGTACTAGGCACGTTGATGAGCCAGAAATGCTGAACATGAGTGAAACGTTTCGTTTTGGCGATATGGGTTTATAAATACTCCTCACCCGACCTTCGTCTGTCATTCATCATTTTCACTCTCTCTCATTCTTAGATAGATTCTCTCTCTTTATCTTTGCTTCCCCAATGTTTCTTAACATCTCTGCAGGTAAGATCAAGCTTTTAGCCTCCTTATTTCATCTGTTTGATGCCTCTGATTTTTGAATCTCGTTTTGGTCCGTTTTGGTTTAGGGTTCTGATTTTTGGTGATTCTGATGAGATGGATGCAAGGGATTGTTAGAGGATGATTGTTTGAGGTAAGATCGTCCTTCCTTTCCTTTTATTTCATCATTTTCATGAACTAATCTCAGAATCCCTTTTTGGGCCGAATTTGCATCTAGGGTTTGGATTTGATATTTCTCTTGGATTGGATGTTAGATAATAATTATCTATGGTTGTTTGATGTTAGCGGAACCTAGATTAAGCCTGGAATCAAAAGATTTGAG
>CAODLS011398774.1:0-15659 GCA_948243855.1 Flueggea neowawraea | reverse complement strand
TCCATAATCGCTGTCCAGTCAAGCTATCTAGAAGGATTGTGTAAATAGCCCCCCGAGCAATTCCACCAGGAGACCCCTAATCACGAGTCACCACTGTACTGGAAGACAACATTCCACAGAGCTCTAATGCTAAGACCAGCCCAAAACCCTACCAACGGAGAAGATCGTGTCCCGAGCCTCCACTGCTGGACATGGCCAAGGGATCAATAGTGTACTAGCCACACTGCAAGAAATGTGGTCACAATATTAAATTGGACTTAACTCATTCTCAAAAGATACCTTGTATTAACTCATTCCCAAAAAGCACCTTATAGGAGGAGAGTTGTCATTTGATTATAAAGTTATCCCTCAACTCGAACTCGGTTGAACTGAATGACAAATGGGCATAGGACAACACATTATCAGACACCGTTTCAAACTATTGTACTAGGGGTGATTATGACACCATGTTAAATTGGACATAACTCACTCTCAAAAAGCATCTTGTGGGAGAAAAATTCTTGAAGAGTTGCATTTCAAGCCAAAGGGAGCCACTATAATTTACTGTGACAGTAGCTCTGCAATTAAACTCTCAAAAAATCCTATTCTTCATGGTAGAAGTAAACACATAGATGTGAAATACCACTATTTGAGGGATCTTACGAATGAAAGAGTTATTGATTTGATTTATTGCAAAAGTGAAGATCAAGTGGCAGATATATTTACAAAGCCTCCCAAGTTGGCTACGTTTCAAAAACTTAGGAAGTTACTGGGAGTTTGCAGCAGCATGGAGATTTATTAAATTGAAAGACACTTTCAGTTTAAGGGCGGGTGTTGAATAAACTGATATCCTTTTAAGTTGTTTTTATGTCTTGTTCTTTTGCCGGCATGTTAGCTTAGTGGACTTGTTCATTTACCAAGTCTATAGGAGTTTTTTTTTAACTGATATTCAGTTCCTATTTTTCAATTGTAGTGCCTATTTTCTTTGAGTTTTTTGTTGTATCTTGCCTATTTAAAAGGCCTCCTTTATTCAATGAAATCATCAGTAGAAGCAATATTCCAATAGACTCTTGTTTTTAACAAGGTTAAGAGAATGTGCTCCGCGCACTACCATGTTCGTCCTCCAGTAATAACATGCCACATTATAGTCTCAGCTCCAAATGTTAAGTGTATATAATCCCAGTTCTCTAGTTCTCTGCTAATGAGACGATCTTCGACAACCAAGCATAACATGCTAAGGATCGTCCTTGGGTCTTAAACTGAGAAGCCTCCCTTTGGACATATTACTTCTCATCAAAAAGTATTGTATATACAAAATATATTTGCTTTGGCTAACTCTATATGTATTGCATGTTCTAACTTCTAACATTAAAAATTAACTGGCTAGTCAGGAAGTGATTTTCGTGATTTTTCTTTTAATATCATTGTACTTACGAGACATATATTTTTTGACTCTATATGTTTCCTCATTATTAATAATACTTTTATCTAACTTTTCTTTGATCAGGTGAGGTGAATAGCTTAACTGAGTTAACAGAAATTAATTTCACTATTCACTGAGTTATCCAAACTAAAAAATTTAACTTGCGATTGATCAATTGGTAGTATTTTCTTCAAAGAAATACCTCGTGGGGTAAAAATTATTTTAAACTTATAATTGACTCATTACATTATTTGATATAGACTTAACTGATCGTGAATGGATCACATATGGAATTCACATAGAACCTTTTATACTTTAAAAGGATTACTGATCTTATAGCTATTGTTGAATTTTGAGTTAGAACAATGTTTTTAGCATGTGTCAACCATACATAGAAAACCAAGAATTGAAGTATAGGTGCTTAATTTTTTGTTGGTGGCAGGTTGAAATAAAAAGAAAACTCAAGTCTACAATATTGAAAGCCGAGGTAATGGTTATGCAAAGAATTAAAATCATGATCTGCTATACCTACTCAAGAATATAATTGTTCTAACGAATAAATTCGTCCAAAAAAGATGAGGTATATAGAAAAGACGTATATATATGAGAGAGAGCAATGCACCATATGTTTAATTTACAACCACACATGGTCCCCTCTACACCACTATTTATCTAGACAAACCTTCCCATTCACTCCAAAGTTGTTTCCTAATCTTTTTCACAACATTTGAAGAGCATATATAAATTTTGATAAAGACGAGGCAGAGACGAATTACGTTTAAAAGAAACCAACTTTGAGTGTGTTGAATAAGCAAAATGAACAGCAAACAAAAGAGAGATAAATGATAGCCATGCTCTCCAACCAACCAAAGTAAATGGACCAAATTAAGCTTTCGTCTTCGAATATGCGAACTCAAAAAAGAAAAGGAAGAAAAAAAAGGAAAGGACAACGGTGGGTACAAATGAAAATGAGATGCAATATCAAAGAAAGCCAATCATCACCTTTTATAGGCGGGCATGGATGCCCTGCCAATGTGGGTTGTGACGGCAAAAGAGGGTGATATAAATTCTTGGCTGCTTCTAATCTCTTTTGACGTGACTCAGATTTGCACAATATATCGTTTCTTATGTAGTAAAGTGAAAGCACGAGAGGAGAGTTCTTAAAGCCCAAGAATGCTTGTGTGACCTCTAGGTCAGGACTTACCAATTATAAACACCCAAACGACAGGGAACTGAAAGGCAAAAAACAAAAAAAGAAATATATATAAATTTCAAGGAGTTCCATTGCGTAGACTAACAAATCATCTGCTGTATCCAAAATAATAAATTTCACCTCTCCGCATAAATGTTTGTTACAATTTTTTTTAGCATATTAGTTGGTGATAAATCAGAGGAGAAATATTTATTGAACGTATAATTCATATAAATTAATAAGTGTCGAAAATGAAAGTCTGGGTGGAGGGGGAAGTGTCGTAGATTATGTTGTCCTTGAGAATCTTATTAGCTACCTCCCATTAATTGGATTCATGTATATATCCAAATTTATCATGTGTAACATCAATCTATATATAATTCTAGGACTTGAATTTCGATGATTTAGATATATATCTAAACTCCCTATCTTAAGCCAAATTTAATACATGAAGCCACATGAGGGTTTTTTCTTTCTAAACGATGGAAGCTTCTTCACAATTTTTTTGACTATATGGGTATCAAACTTCTGGTGTGACTAAAGAAGACTTCTCAGCACATGGTTTTGGATATTTTAAGACTAACTTATGAGAATTAAAAGATTATTTTCACTACAAAATATAATCTAAAAAAGTAATCACAAGTTCATAAGATATACTACCTAGGAATATTTCATATTTTTTTTATCAAGAAATCAAAGAGCCACATTGTTGACCATCAACCTAGTTAAACTAATCTTTCGAATAAGTGACAATACTTGCTCTCAATTCTGCTAAATAGACTTTTGAACAAACAAGGGGCGAAACCTCATATTTTAAATCTTTTTTTTCACGAAAATATCATCTAACGATTTCAATGATGCTTAGAATTATGTCCCAAAATTAACTTTATTAGTTTCTTTCAAACACTATTTACGGTGAAGGTTTTTTGGAAAAAAAATTGACAACAAATTTACAATATAGTATTAATGAAATTTAAATATATAATCTCACAAACCCTAGCACAGACCGAAGACCTCAGTGCGCACCACCATAACCCTATTATTTACTGCAGCCTTTAAATTGCCTTGAAAAGGTCACCGTTGATTCATCCTGCAAGTTGCAGGATAGAAAGCTGAGGTAACAAAAATATACCATTATGAAACAATCTATTATTTTTTACATGTTGCTATCTACATGATCTACAAGATCATCATTTTTAATATTTTGTCATCAAATTAAAAATCCATAAGTGAAGAGGCAGAGCACTAAAACTTCATCATCTTTACAGAGTATTATGTCAGTATACGATAGATGTGGTCCAAAGCCAGGCCTCGAAACATCCAATTGAGGAACAGTTGTGGAGAGGTTAAACACCATATAGGACCACCAATGATAATTTCAGAGATAAATCAAAAGCAAAAAAACAAAACAAAAATTTTGAAACATCAAACAGAAAATAATGATAAGAAAATACAAGTACCCATCAAAACCCTATTCATTGTATGTACAGTTTCATGTGACTATACCCTTCATACAGAGAGAGGTGTAACAGAAACTGAGTGAAACCATTAATGGAGAGGGTAATGTTAAATTATGAAATATGTATACATGTACACACTGGATTGAATTGTCCATTCTTGCACTGAATCCAAACAACAAAAGACTCTGTAGAAGTTGGCCACAAAGTGATGAACCACATTGGCAGGTGGGTTTATTCAAGGTTGTTGTATGGGTAGCAATAGCTGGAAGTATATAAAACACATGTCTAGCAAAGCAGGGACATGGGTTCTGAGAGGTGCACCCTTTTGATGGATACAAAAACAAGATGCAACCAAAAACTCTACTTTCAAATCACTCTATGCAGCCAGACGGCATCGCCAACCACATTTACCCCACTAAGAGAAGAGTAAAATTCGTGCTGTGATGTGGTGGGGTCTTTATAGCACCATATACAATGGTGTGGTTTTTGTGGTCCATTTTGTGTTTCGTTAGTGTGGACAAGATCTAGCACCATACATCAAAATCTCAAAGGGTCAACTCATCACTACTTTGCAGATTGTATTTGTATCAGATGGCTGATATGTCTTGTTGAGAATTTCATGCTGTTGTAGCTTCTCATTTCCTTAATTATTTATTTCGTTTGAGCAAATGTAAGTGCTTTTGATTCATTTATAAGTGTGGAGCAATCCTCTCTCATAAAGTATCTTTGGGGTAGAGTTGGACTCAAATTCAAGACATATATCAGTTTATTTTGGTTTATTTACCAATTGGTGGTAGGTTTGGTTGATTGTCTCGACGATAATTTTTCTTCCCAATCGGGAGTAGTCTAGGTTGATTGTCTAGACGACAATTTTTCATACAAGAGTATAGTTGATTGAGTAGTTAGTCCATGACAAATTATGAAATTTAAAGTGGTTCTTCTTAATTTATATATAATATTAGTTCTCTTTAAAAAATGAGTATATTCAAGTTTTTAGCATTAAAATGACTGCAATATCATTAATTTATATATAGTTGGTTTTAAATTATAATTATGTGGTGAACTATTTATTGTGGACGAGAAACAGCAATGAGTGAATAAGAACATATGTTATTATGTTTTGAGAATTTTATTACATGCACATGACAATAAAAAGGAATCATGATCAATAGGGAACTAGCTTCGATCTTACTTTCCAGAAAGAAACTAACAAGAAACGATAAAAGGACTTGTCAAGATATTGACCAAAGCAAAATTAACAGAAACTTAGACTAAGGTTCGAAATGGACACTTCAATTCTTTGAGAGTTTCATAAATTGAATTTTTGATAGTTGATTATTGTCAAAAAAAATATTAGCTTGAAAAGAAAACGTATAATAACTCATCTATCAATATAATACAATTCCCTTAACTTTTTTTTTCAATAGAATAATTTTAATTAACTAGGGCTAAATTTGTTACCACTGATCTCGTTACAAAATATTGAAGAGGATTACGAATCATGGAATGAAATTTTTCCTTATACAATTAAAGTTGCAGTAAACGCCTACAATATACCATAATTTAGGAGACAATATTGTTATTAAATAATATGATTAATGCTTACTATTATTAATATTATTTTATTATAGTATTTTACATGTTAATAAGGAAAAGGTTGTTGGAGTTGGAAAAATAATATTTTGACATTACACTATGTAAGCCTAATATCATATTGAAATCGAGTCTAAGACATCTTATAAGAAAATTCCCTTTAACCCATAAGTGCATGAAACCCCTTAAATCTAGGAAATGTGTATATGGGTAATTTTTATTCTCCAAGTTAAATCACGGTTAGTTTGACTAAATATGGCAAAATAAAAGAAGATTAAAGTTTCGAATCACATAAAGAAACAATTTCAACCATTAAATTAAAACTATAGTCTTGAATAGGATGTAAATTTAATGTTAAAACATAAGCGTGCATGTTTACAGGTAATCAAATTTCTATATCATTATTCATTATATTGTGTATATAGTGGCCCATCGCCCCCACAATTATCATTCTTCATGCACTTTTTCTAAAAAATAATAATAAATTATGATATCAATTAACGAACTTATTGGGATTTCTTAAACAAAAATAAAAAAGAACTAATTCTTAATTGATTGGGGTTTTCGGTGCATTATAATCAATCATATTGGAAGCTCTCTTTTCAGTGATTGTCCACCGTCGACCTTCATAATAATCGTCATTGCAGCATTTCATCAAATATTTAATTTACACTTTAGCAGTTTAATTATTATGTGAAGAAATGTAATTATATGCTTGTGAGATTAGAAAACTTAATCAAGTGATCGAAATAATTGTGCGCATTCAATTTTCCGAAATTTTGTCAACAATATAATCCGACTTAATTAGTAGTTGCGTATTAGAGATCATTTAATTATGTCCCCAAGGAAGGCTATGGTGTGTCAACTAATTAACCAAATCCACATGTGATTATTCCACTTTTTCTTTTCATATTGGACAGGCCAAAGTCTAGTTACATTAGGTCGATTTTGGATAGTTACATTAGGGGTTGAGGGAATTATTGTCCAAAAATTCAGAGTTTTTCAAAAATAATTGTTATATATTTTTTATTCCAGCTATAATTTTTTATTATTTTTAATATATAAAATACAAATACTCCATCGCTGATCACAATTATATATACTTTCCCATTAGAATGCATGTGCATGATGACCTAGAGTCTTCGTTAAAGTCAGTTCAAGAAAAGAGTTTTCGTTAGAGACCAAATTCAGAATAATTTATACGTACGAAGCAAGACACTCATATCAATTACACCAATAAAAGTGACTTACACATGTATTAGAGAACTAATCGCTATCAAATAGGACTACTAATTAATCGCCTCTAATATGGACTACTACATATATTTTTAGAATGACGTAATTGTGCGATTGGATAATATATAAATAAATATATTTAGAAACAAATAAACATTGAATTAGGCGACCAAATTACTCCCCATGTCTCACTCTTTTGTGCAATTCTTGACCTAGACTATGCATGTATTTCCTAACATTTAGATCTGTATCTTCAAAGCTATCCCCTCTTTCCCTATATATACGGTCAAAACTCAATCATATGACCATATCATTGACCTAATTAAAAATACATAGGGCCAAAAAATAAATTATTTGTGTGTCTGTACAATATTAGCATATATTATATGATACCGTGAATACATTAATGCAGCTGATTATATTATATTAAAAGTATTATTGATGGCAAAGTAGTACAAACCTTTTCTTATTCAAAAGTCTCAAGCCTGAATCATAAATATAGATAAATTTTGAAATTTGACTGAAAGAATTTTATCGTTTATAAGAATTTTATCGGAAAGATATTTGAAAAATAATGAAATTAAGTGTACCTAATATATCACTTACTTGTAAAATAAGCATTAATTAGAGAAAAAAAAGGGAAAAATAGAAGAGGGTTTGGTGTGAGAAGGGGAACATGAATTGGACCACACAGACTTCATTTTTGAAAAATAATAATAATAAAAGCAACCAACAAAATGAAAAATTAATAAATATTGGCACCCAACTTGTTGGGGGTATGCCTTAGTAGGGATGGAAGACCCCACTGTTAGTAAAACCTTTTTCCATGTGTCTGGTTACTTAAAGAATTAATGGGGTCTACAGAATTAACCAAATAAAATAAATATGTTTGAGAAAAAAAAAATATTCATGATTTCCCAAATCCAAAGAAACAAAATAATAACAATGCCCTTTTAAAAATTAGATTTTTTTAAAAACTAAAATATAGAGTATCTAGTTGCTTGTTAGAGCACCTTGGAGTGTTTTATATTGAAGGCTACTTCAAACCACTTTCCTCTATCAAACACTTAGGGTGGCGGGGGGGGAAGAGAGAGAGAGAGAGAGTGAGGAGAGATGAGAGAGATAAGTGTTGAAGAAGGAGTGTATTTTCATCTGCAACTAGAGGAGGAATCCAAAGGGATCGCATTGATCCTTTATTTAGCTAATTTATTTGAATTAATTTCCTTCATTTTGGATCATGCTATCCCTTTGGATTCCTCCTTTGGTAGCTTCTTTATCGTCTTTCATGGTGTTCTCGATGGTGTAATTAATTTGCTTCTCTTTCATGCAACCACGGGGATGCCTAGGTTTCAAGTTTCTTCAGACAAGACAATGAACAGACGACTGGATCAAGTAAGTCATATATATGGATGTCGATGCATGGAAGAATTTCGATTTTATTCCTTTCTTGTCCTTAAAAAAATAATTTCTATTGTTCTTTGAATTTCATGGTCCATCAAACTCTGTGTAAATTAACCCTATATTACGTGATTTTTTAGTTTGTTCTGGTCCTAGTTGTGTGTTTACATGAAACCCTTATTCCCAAATATCCACACATTGGATCTGATTTTAATAAGAATATATATGCAGTTTGACTGACCCTAGGAAATGGAGTCATATGAGATCATCAGCTTAATTATTTATATAAAATATATCAAACAAAGTTTCCAACAGGGTTTCTCATGTTATTACTGTTGTTTACAGTTGTCATGATTTGTGATTTTCCAATTTTATACACTTACATAAGATATGATTAAGCTTATTAAAGCTAAAACCAAAATTTCTGAGTATTCCAAAGACTTTGAGGCAATAAATTATTACATGTATTTGATTCTTTGAAGAAATTGAGGATCTTTCTTCAGATCTTTGGTTCACAAAGAATTCTCCATGTCTGATATGTGTGTGTCTGTGTGCATGGTGAAGCACAACATTCTCTGGTGGAGCTTCTTTCTTAACCACTTACTTCACACTCACATCCACTCAAAGTTTTGAGTCAACACATGAAAATCTTTGGAGTATCTCATGATATATATGGCTTCTGCAAATATACTTGTATAGGAAAACACATAATTTTGTTGTTCTCTGACAAAGAGGCTTCCTTGGTTCTTTTTATGAATCATCATGATTAACAACATAACTAAGTGGAAGCTAGCTAGTTTCAACTATTTGTGAATAAAACAGTCTACATAATAATGGAAAAATACAATAATTTCTCAATGCTTTCTCAAGAATTTACCCCATTTTTACAAGCTTTTGATCATGAGATTCTTCCAAACAAACTGTTTTCACCTTTCCAAAAGTTTTTAAGAAAAAAAAACTCTTGTTTTTTACTGCAAAATATGATTCAAAAGACAAAAAAAAATTCACAAAAAATTATAATTTTTACTCAAACTTGGCGTTGATTTTACTTTCTGCTGGTCTAAGCAATTGATAGCTGAAAAGGCTATAAAATTTTGGGTTAAAGTCCTAAAACAGATTATGGTAGTGTGGCCCAAGGTCAAGGGTGCAAATCACATGGTTTGAGCATTTTAATTAGAATCCAAGGTAGGGATTTCCTTTCTTTTGTGTATAATTTTATTGGTATTAAAATCATTTTCAAGTTTTTATGTTATTTTATTTTTTTATTAGAAATTAATTTTTTGGCATCTTAGTGTTTGAGTTAATAATTTCAATTGTTATGAACTATAAACCTATTTAGTAATTAAATCTTTTTTTATATCAAAGATCACAAAAAAGATTTCAATTTCCTTTTTCTAATTTGTTTGACAAGTGCCTTTTTCCAATTTTGAGCATCATGTTGAGTGTCCCAAATGTAAAGGAATCAAACATGAGAACTTGAAAAAGTTGTTTAAAAAAAACTTAGCCTAAATTTGAGATAAAGTATCTTTTAATTTTTCTAATCAGAAGCAAATGACACCAACAACATAATGTAGTAGAGCTATAGTCTGTGTTGCCAAAATTGATCCCTTTAGTCACATGGCCTCCAAAGCCTTTCATATTCACTTCGCGATCCCATCACTTGCTCTTTACTACTACAATTAAAGATGCCTTTAAATGAGAAACCTCAGCTTCACCTACACATGCGATATGGATCTCTCTTCCCTCCTTTCTGTAACCTTACTATTCCCTTGTCAGTTCACAGATACCTGCATTAGTACTTTATATTAACTAGCATTAACTTTGTCTTTTACCAATAATTTTTCATGGTTTTAATGGTTAAGTAATTAATATTTGATGTAATTAAGTTTAATGAAGATGCAACTAGTGATGGATTGAAATTCTTGTGTGAAATGGATTGGCATTGAAATGGTACGAGAAAGATGGGTCCTAGGGCTCAGACGTGAGAATTTTTCTGGACACAGGAGTGTACAAATTGTCTTCAAAACGTGAAGTAAGCAGCCTATATGTCTCCTTCTTGGACTACAAAAGATTTATGAAGGACACATAAGGAGCCAAAATTGACAGGAAAAAAGAAGCAATGAAATCATCAATTTCTTTTTTCTTCATTTTGTCAAGGGATTGAAATTTCTGTGAATTACAACGTTGCTTATGTTGATCATGATAAGACATAAATATGTATACATGTATATAAGGAATTAATTTGACATATAACATGGGAAACATGCGAAAATAATAATAAAAACAAACTTTCAGATTGATTGTTGATATTATATGTATACTCACATTATTTCTTTTCTTTTTACATTGACTTTTTATCAAGAATGGAACCTTTAATTCCAATTCATACGACACAAGCTAGCATTTTATTCAAAGAAAGACATTGCAACTTTCACATCATATATAATTCAAATCTTGTCTTCGCTAATTCTTTGACTATAATCAAAGATTTGTATAGTGCACACTCACTTAATTAGCTAGTCCAGGCCTGGCCAGCCTAGGCAAATAGGATCAAAGCATTAATGAATTCTTTGATGAATGCAGCAGGGAGAAATACTAAAATTATATTAAAAATTGTTGGAAGCAGAGGAAAAAACAACATGCATGTCTTAGAAACGAAGGGGGCCGGTGGTGGACATGCAATGCAAGTCAAGGATATCTCCACAGTTTGCGACCGGGGTTCCCAAATTCATGGTAGTTTATCCAACTTTCCTAGTATAAAATATACAACAATAAGAGAATTACAATTAATGTATGGTCTGGTAATAAAATTTTCTCATTTGAAACACAATCTACATAGAATCTTCCACACCATGATGCTGCATTTGACTAGAATTTGCTTGTTGCCACCTCCGTGAACCACAAGTGATGATTTTGTGGGTGCAAGTCCATGGCCATGGCAATTAGAGACAGAACCACCTATAGCATCAATATTCTTATTATAAACCCCACCTAGATTCAGAGTCCATATTTGTATTCTAGAATTTGACCCATTCCTTCACTATTTCTTGCTTTTGTGTTTGATTTATTTTATAGCAAGAGTCGTTCTATAACATAGAACACCTGTACATATATAGTAAAAAACGTGTATTGTGGTAGCTATAGGGTCAGGAAAGTTCAATCAAGGCCAACAATACATGAATGTCCCATTTGTTTAGGAAGTGAAGGTCTATATCGTATAGGATGCCATATATGATAATTCAGGTATCCAGCCATTCATGGAATTAAACACAATAATATGTGGCATAATAATTAGCACAGGAAAATGCTTTGAGCTGCACCGACAGAAGGTTTTGTCAAATCATGATGGTACGCAGTGTTTGATAGCTTCTACTAGCATTATTCGTTAGAGGCAGTCCAGTCCACCGAGGTCTATATTACGGAAAGATTATTGTCGAACTCCACATAAACACACTGCTGAAATTAGTATCGAAAATCGCATATTAACTGATGCATAAAATCTCATTGTTTATGTTCTTGATTTCGACCTTGGTTTTTTACTGTATCACGTGTTTAAGAAATGATCAACAGGAGCGCACTAATTTGTTAGGAATTGGCTTCGTCAATCTACATATATCATTTTTGTGAATTTATTTGATTTTGAGAGTTTCACGTTGGAATCCTTTGCTCAAATGACACTTTTTTTTTTTGTTTTGGTTACCAAGGAGGCAAGACAAGGTGACAAAAATTACTGTGAAATGTGCTCAAATGACACTATATATATGAAAGAATATAACAATATTACAAGTATGTAACATCTCTCAGTGAACATGATAATGCCTCCAATTCCATGCCCCTAATTATAATTTTTGTTGATAATTTATTTTATTTACTTCCACTAAGAATCAAACTCTCGACTTTTTAGGATTACAATTGACTTTAATACCAATAAATTACGAGCTCATTGGTACTACAAATTAAAAGTCCGAAGCCCCCTCCCTTGATTCAACCTTTACATGTTACGATGCATCGGAGAGGGATATCATAACAGATCTTGCGAACATCTTCTAATATTCTTTTTTAGTGCTTTGTCTAGACTCATTCTTGGTTATTTTTCATTCGATATTTTTTGATAAGTTGAATTATACTTTATAATCTCTAACTTTAAGTTATTAGAATTTGCAAGATTTTCTTGTACTTGAAATTCGATAATTTTTGTTCTTCATGAATAAAATTACACAAGACATTGACTTATAAAAAAAAAGTTTGGATAATTTATCTTTTATTGAATTTGGATCATTTATCTTTAATTGAACGTGCCAGTAAGGAAAAAATTAAATGGTTTACCAATAGATTTGTACTAAATGATTGAGGTTTCAATTTTAAATAGGAAGAAGGAACCACATGTAAAAAAGATTAAGAATTTGAATCCTTGATTTTTAGTGAGGGCAAACCGAAATAGTTTGTTAAATTTTCAATTTACAGTAGACCAAATGTAATTTAATATTAATTATTAGAATTTTTTACTACAACAAGAAGTTGAGACCTTATAATTCAAAATTACAATTAAATTATTGCTAAGAAGTTGAATTTTCTTGCCTATACACTGCACACATTGAACTAAAAAAACTTACAAAACATACAAAAATTACAAAATATACAATCTTTGCCAAACAAGCCCCTAATAAGTCTGACCCAAAAAAAAAATCAAATATGTAATAAGCGATTCAATCTAACATTTAGGACTTGATGAAAATGAGGATTGATTGATTTCATTATTCATGTTGATTTGCCCAAAAAAAGAATTATTCATGGGGCATTTACACATTTACTAAGCTTAAATTCGCTAATTACGGATTTAAATCGGCCACTTTCAACATTTTAGACAAAAATTACAAACTGACGGTTTTAAGTACCAACTTTATAAATTATAGTTCTATAAATTTGTTTATATCTTGTTAAAAAGTGTTTAGAATCTATTCATTTAAAACTTGTTTAGAATTTGTCTAGAATCTCTTCATTGTAGATAAACAACATTCAAATAATATAAAAATAAGATGCATTGAATTTAAAAACAATATGAAAATAATGTATAACTATGAAAATCAACAAAATATAAAATAACTTATAATTAAAAAATATCAACAACATATAAACAACATATAAAAAAGACATATTGAATTTGCAAATATAAAAAAAATTAACAACATACCAATAATATATAACTATTAATAACAGATAAACAAAAAGTTTTTGAATTAAAAAATTTGTACCATAAATTTAAAAAATGAAGAGCGTCTGAAAGAAATATAAGAAGCCGTTTTTGTAATATGCATAACTTGCCAACACCGAAATAAATATTGCAAATGTGTAGACCTAGATAGCCCAATTATCACATTATTCATGTTGGCAAATGAAATGGATCAACAAAGCGTACGCCCATCAAATATCTAAAGCTTTGGACAAGAAGGCAACCCGAAAGTCTTGTAGCACCCACAACACGCCTCTTCCTTAGCCGATTTGCCAAGACGAAGAAAACGTTGTCGAATTACGTCCTCTCTTCATCTCCCACACCACAGAACCACAATATGAAATCGGACCTTCCCTTCACCTCCATGGCTACGTTTTCGAACATCTCTAGGTTTCTCTTTCTCCTCCTCCTAATCCTCAATTTCGTTCCATCTCTCTCACTTCCCACTTCACCCAACAAATACATTTTCGATTCTGACATTACAGTTGTCGGCGGGGCTCATTTCTCCGACAATGGTTCTTTTGTGATCCTCACAAAATGACTAGAATCAAGATCCGGTCTCGTCACTCACAAAAGTCCCTTCAAGTTTATTGATTACGGTAGCGGGAAAATGGCGTCTTTTTCCACCGAGTTCGATGCTAGTCTCTTGTTATGGGTAAGGGCAATGCTATGTCTCTTGTTATGGGTCCTCATGATTTTGCGTCAGCATTAATGGGGCGAGGTCAATTTGGGGTCATGGGTGAGAGTGCATATGTGGGTGTCGATTTTGGTATTTCCGTGGATAGCAATGTCGGTAATGGTGGTGATGCTAGTCTGGTAGGTGTGAGGGTTGGTAATGTGTCTATGAATTTGGTGACAAGCAGTGGGGAGAAACTGAAATCTTGGGTTGATTATGATGCGAGTTCGAAAAGATTGGAGATCAGGTTGAATAAGTTTGGAGATAAAAGGCCGTACAGTACGATGATCTCGTATTCCATTGATCTGTTGAAACTATGGAAAGATAGTGAAGTTTATGTAGGTTTAGGTTCATTGAATGGAAATTCTTCTGTGACCTGTTTGTATTCCTGGACGTTTAAGTAGAGGAAGTTTCCTTATTCGATGCATTCATTGCCAGCTGATCCACATAATGGGGTTGGGTACAATGAGGATCGAACTGCGCACAAAAGGAGGTTTTACCCATTTGCGGTTCTTGCTGGGATGATTTTCGCTACTGGGTGCAGAGCGCTAGTGGCGTTCATGGTGTTGTTTGCGTGGGCAGTCTTTGCCAGTAGCCGCACTGTGTTTCCTGTAGAAGGTGATGTGCTGCCAAAGGATTTTAGGTACGAAAAGATCAATGTAGTGGTGGAAAATGATGTGAAAGTTGTTAAGAATTGAAAGATGTAGAATGTGAATCTGTAGTGTAAATGTATGATGCCAGCGCTGGTCTTTCTTTTTAGTAGCTGACATGTTTAGGAGAATGTAGTTTTCGGTATGCATCCTGGTGTGGCCAGATGAAAATTTCGCAGATTCTGCTGCTGTTTGATCTAATAGATGTGTATATAAGTCTTAGCTAGTAGTTTGCAGGCATCTTTCATTTTAAAAATGTATTCTGTAATGCACCTGACAGCCGAGTATCACAGTATGAGTAGCTTTTAATTGCTTAACAGTTTTGCTTATTCTCCTAAGAAGAAATTTACCTTCCATAGATTGTCTCTGGCAATAACCAAAAGTACTGTTTTTCTTCTGGTAGTCGCAAGTTGTCTGAGATGCGAGTGTACAACTGGTTGGATTTGGCTCTTCCTAATTAATTAAAGATACTCTAAAGACATCTAAACATCATCAATATTTAAAGTTATACAAACCAACAATCTCATAATATAAATCTTGATAAAACAAAATATAATTAAACAGCTCTCGATCTTCCATGAGTTTGCATTTGCAATTTATGATCACCTCTTAAAATATAAATCTGTCAATTTCAAATATAAAAAATTAAACAAGATAAACAAATTTAAACAATAAAAACTTTATTCAATTTAATCTTATCCATCTAGGAATAGATTTAAAAAAGCGAAAATTCAACTAACTGAACATCCTCTTCCTTGCCTTTTCCCTAAAAAACAAAATCATAATTTTAAAAATTGATAAAGTAGTAATAAAAACAATAGA